>JADBHE010000215.1:0-32236 GCA_018136845.1 Heterotis niloticus
CTTCTTCTTCTTCTTCTTCTTCTTCTTCTTCTTCTTCTTCTTCTTCTGTTATTGTTTGTTTGTTTGTTTTAAAATGGCCATAGTTGGGCCTTGTTCAAATTTGTTTCCTCTTCCCAAAGGTAGCAGCTCCACAGCAGAAACCTCAGCTCAAGTAAGTTTTTTAGTATTTGGCTTGGGTGCAATTGTTTTCTTTAACACTTAATTTGCAGTGATTTACATATATTCTTACCCATGACCAATTCGCTAACTTTCCTCAGTTTTCAAATGCTATATTGAAATGTAGTGATGTCTCATTTCCAGACACTGAAATTATTGTATGATTTTCATTATATGAGAAAATATTTTAAGGGAAACAAAAAAACTGAAATATGTTGTTTGCATAATGATTAAAACTCTAAACATTTTTGATCGTGATAGAAATTACATCCATACTGAATTTAATCTGCTTGTTATCTTTGCTCTGATTAAATTTAAAAAATACCTGAAGGCAAATTATATAAGAAAACTGAATACGTACAAAAAGAGTGTTCCAAATGGAAGAAATGTATTACAGCTAAAACTTACATAGGAGAAGTCATTTAAACTGATTGTTTAAATTCAGATCTGAAAAATCATATTAATATTCATAATAATATTAGTAATAATTAATAATCATATTAATGGGGTTGATTTCTACTGTTTGTCCATTTATTTAAGATGGCCAACATTGTTGCAGTTCATAAGCGGAGAACATTTGCCTGTAAAATTATTGCATTTTTGTTTGTCATTTTATTGTTGAATTTCTGCTACTCATTACTTTTAAAGAAAATTAAAAAAAACTGAAAATCTCAGTTAACATAAACACCAGATTAAGTAACGTGCAATGAATGACTTCTATTTTTTCAGTTTTGCATTATATTGATGTAACCATTTCATGATCTCACATTCATCACAGATAGAAAGCTGGAATTCCAATCTCTATCCTTTTTAAGCAACTTTAAAGAAGTGTTCAACTGTTTATGTTTCGAGAATGATGTTTTTCAAAGTTTCAGTTGTATGGATGTGAGCCTCCTGCTGTAATTACACCTACAATAAAGCAAAAGAACGGATACACAATTTATAGGTAACTTATGCAAAAGTTTTTACAAAAAATTCTTTAATTGTTTATGTTTGGGCTCATAGTTTCATATTTTATGTAATATTATGACTAATATACTTATTATTTATTTTAATTTTATAACTTAATGTAGCAGCTATAACTTTTTTTTTTTTTTTTTTAAGTCTCCTGTGTAGTCATGCTGGTTGGTTTCAGTGCAGCGAAACCAACTTGATGTTCAACATGAATGAAATGGGAGAGGTGGTCTACAACACAACCAGATGGAACGGTGCCTTTCAAATTCCTAATGGATGGACACCTGCAGGACCCTTATTTGACATCAAATGTCCTCAAGGAGCTGTCTCTCAGATGAAATTCCCCCACTCTGAGCTTGGTGAGTTACACTGATCTATATTTACACATTAATAAAATGTACACTACAACTTCTCTGGACAGTAACACAGCACAGTGGCTCATAAGCAGTTTTCCTGCATGCAGCGTCATAGTTCTGCTCACACTGAAGTGGTATACAATACAGCCATTGACCTTACAGCTGATCCTTGGTTTCTTCACCAGGGCATGGGCACAACTTCCTGTCAGTAGCCCATGTCACAGGATATGGTGTGGAGGTGCTCAAACCTTTAGAAGTGACTGACACTCATGTGACAGTCAACATTGCTGACCTTTCCCTTTTTGGACTCATCAAGAACTGCTTCTCCACTATGATCTACAGCCAGGTGCAGTTGTTTCTCACTCCAGTATTTGAAGACCAGGAACGGATACTCAATGTTTTCCTGCTGCCTAGTAACATTCTTCTCAGTCAGGTAAACCATGTGTGTAACCAGAGTGGTTCCTCCAAGCTGAAAGGTGATGATACGCCCTCCTCCCCAGCATATGCTTCATGTTACCCACCTTCAGGTGCAGCAGTACCAGAGGAATAACATTCATATCCCAACAAGCTCCATCTGCACCCTCATTTATGAGCATGAATACAGTATCCGCTGTGATCTGGAAGATAAACATTTCATTCAGCCAAAAGTAAGTCACAAGGTCACGTGAAGTGCAACTGGCATCCTAAAGTTAAAATTCCGCTGAAGAAGAGGTGCCCAACTGTGTCACTTGAGCAGGTTTTATATTTATAATCCAGCGAAGACCGAACACATTTTTTGCCGTGGAAATTAGCTATTTACTTTTTTATTTATAATTTGAATGCAATAATACATTTGCAAGATTAGATTAAAATACATATGGTATGGTCCCATTGTCAGCTTTTTCTAAATGTTGCTGTGATTCATACGTCACCAGTAACATTTTATTTTTTAACTGTTTTCTTGACACAACAATATCATTTTTTTTAACACATTTTCTGTTTATTTTTTTTAAAGAAAGAAAAATTTTATGGCCATGTTGATGGAAACTTCTACCCAACATTTGAAGTGTTCTTGTGTGCAGAAGTGAATGGCTTGACTCTAACACTGGTGGACTACAGGAATGGCACGGAGGTGTGGGGACGCAAAGTGAAGCTGCCAGGTGACACCGTTGACTCCGTAGCCAAAAACAGGACGCATACTCAGTCCAAATGACCGGGTTAATGCACAAGCACTGATTTTTATTGCTTAAATCACTTCACACTTGTGTACCAGATCTGCTCCAGCTACTACGTCCTGTAGTCAAGGGCTTCAGTGACTCAAAAGGACAACACAGACAAGCAATTTAGATTTTACATTTCTTTACTATTCAAACTCTCTGCAAATTAAAAATAAAACATGGAAAAACTGGCCTCTGTTTTAATAGTGAAAAACACACTGTTTTACAATCCAAACCAGAATAATAAACTGGAGGCACAAATCTGCATGTTGGGTTATGTTCCAAAAATGAATATTATTCTATTATTAATGATATTAATAGAGGACACCCCACAGTGATGTATGTAACTCAGCTCAGAACAGCTCTGTAGAAACAGCACAAAGAAGTGGATTACAAGTAAAAAGCAACATTTTAGCCACCCACTCTGAAATAATCTGTCACATGTTTTGTTTTATACTGATCCATATTGTCAAATGTTTAGTTCAACACATTAATAGCTGAATGCTGTGGGTCAAAAGGCAGTTTTAGAAATAATCTCAGATCAGGGGTTTGCTTGCTGGAACTGGAGGCAGCTGAGAATTCCTCAGATTCTCCCTTATAATTGTAAGTGCATGGTCAGTTGCTATTTTTATTGCTAACATTTTGATACTTCAGTGTTTGAAATTGTATGTTATTGTAAAGTGGTGAACGCATGGCCATTTTAGAACATTAATTCTCAGTTAAAATGTTTTAATTTACAGGATTTAAAAGATCCTTAGACCACTGTCTGGAAAATGAGAGAAGTAAGCATAACGTTTTTCTTCACATTTGTATTCAGTTCCGTGTTATTACACTGAGATTTAAAAAATAAATACTATTACATTAGTTCACCACAGAATCATAAATGGCACGTGTTTCATTCATATTTATTATTTCTTCGCATCAGGTTGTTTACGTGCAAATAGCACTGTAACTATACTGTACTTTATTTTTTTAATCAAAAAAAGACTCTGAAATTTGTCCAAAAATTTTGTCACAAATTAGTCTTTTATTAACTTCTAAAAGCAAAACCAGAGAAGCCTAATTGTTTACCTACTGAACTTTTCTATAATGTCAGCTACATTTTCAATTCTTTGAATGTCATTCCTGTCTACTCCCCAGGGCTGTTATTGGCCCCCATTTTTTATGATCATACAACTAATTCTGTTAATTCTATTCTGACAATGCAGAATAAAAAATCAGCATTTTTTTAAGATGTCCTCATAGTCTTCTTAGGTTTTGAAAGTGAATATACAATTATTCTAGTTTTTGTGACATTTTTTCCTCTGAGCACATTAGCATGCCTATGATTTATGCTCTGCTTATTTTTTGCGCAAATTTTAAAACAAGTTGTGAATGACTTCGAGAAAGTATATTTTTACAAAATCTAGAAGATCGACAGAATTTTTTTTCTACCCAATTTAAAAGTTTAAACTTCTTGAGTTATGAAAACATTGTGTGTATATTTTGTCACCTTCCGAGGTCACGGAATCTTTTTTGGACTATGTTGCAAATTGTGTACTGAAGTGACATTGCAGTAAAGCAGGTCACTGTCAGGTGGGATGTGTAAAATGAACCTGTCAAATATCATGACTTTTGATCCCTCCTGCCAGATGCTGACTTTGTGGACCAGCACAGGGCTTCTCTCATTGAGAAGGTCACCCTGCTGGACCCCATTCTAGACCAACTGTCCCCACTGATCCACGCAGAGGCCTATGCCAGGGTGCAAGCTGCAACCACCAGCCAGGAGAAGATGAGGCTTCTGTATGACCTCACCTTCCGCAGCGGAGGAGTTCATTTGAAATCGAAGTTCTATGAGATCCTCAAAAATGTCCATCCTCATCTGGTGCAGGAGCTCAGTGGTATTTGTTAGGGTGCTGTTTTTTTCACTTTCCTGTCAGTGCTAGTGGGGCTAAATTTGGAAATACTGAAATACTGAAAACCTGAGTTTCTACTTTTGACATGGCAAAGTGCCGTGGATGTCATTCTGATGTAAAAGAACACCAGGACAATGTTGAACATCCTTTTCAGCAATAACCTCAGATTGGTCTCAGTGCCTAAAAACAATGTTCTCACTGTTCAGGATTAGTACAGTTTTTTCAGAAAACTAACCACCATCATATTCATATATACTATACATATCTAACTTAAAAAAAAAAAAAAAAAAAAAAAAAAAAAATTGAAACAAATGTATACAAGATGTTAAGCACTTTTCCTGCCACTGTATGTTCTTTGCCTTGTGCCATTCTATAACCCTTTTTGTATTGCTTGACTCTAAAGTGCTTCATAGCATTTTTATGTATTGATCTGAGTTACATTTATGTCAGTGGTTAAAAAAAACACAAGTTAATGTTGTATTACCTACAAACATAATATGACCCAAAGTACGTAAATGCCTGCTTCTAATGACTGAGCTGAGCTGTTTCAGCCGCACTCGGCATACAAACACATTCTAGACAATTATGTACTTCTAGCTTTGTGGCAGAAAAATGACTGTGCCCCACTGTGCACAAAGCAAGCTCCATAAGCACATAGTTTGCCCAAGTTTGTGTGGAGGAACTTGAGAGTGTTAAAGAATGTTAATGACCAGACTTTGTATCCCCTAGTTCCCCAGTCAGCTGAAACTGAATTTTCTCTCACGATGAGACCGCTATAAACTGGCACCGATGTCTTCCAGTCTGCACACCCTTTCAGATAACTAAAAGTGTCTTGGAATAATTTCAGAAATGTCACACACTGCTTATGTAAGCCATCATTTTAATATTACGGCAAGGTTTTTGAACATTTTGTTTGAGCTGTACTGTGTGGATTTTTTTTCTTTACAAATGTAAAAAGTAAATTCAGAATTTTCTTATTTAATTTGCACAATGCGTATGACTTAAATGAGAGCTTATGAGCATGTAAGAGATCCACTCCCAAGCTTACAGTGCATTAATAAGAAAAAGAGGCTTTTAACAAAAAGATCCATGCAGAATAAACATACTGAACACATTTGTCACCTAAAATGTCTACATTCGCTGTGATTTACTAAGGTGATAAAGCATCAACAGACGGATAAGCTTAGCAGTGGCGTTGCAAACACAATCTTGCTGATTCTTCTCCTGAAAAACCTAAAAGCAGTAATTTTCTAAATTTTGCATTCCAGAAATAAGCAATGATTTCCCACACTGTTTCTGAAGCACTCTGGTAAGGTGTCTTCACATTCACTGGATCAACTTTGCATTGTATTAATCCCAGAAAACTTAATTATATAAATGAAATTGAGAAAATGAATAACAAATGCTCACACTGCATGCAATGGAAGTAGCAGTAAATGCAAAATCTTATATAAAATGACACTAGAAATTGTTAGACAATAATAAATTGATCTTAAATGTTAAAAATATTCAATGTGACAATAGATTTATGAGTTTTTGAATCCTTTAAGCAGCTGCTATTTCAGCATAAAAGTGGTGACTTCTGAAGCACTCATTTTCATCCCCTGTGCTCTAGCAGCTATCAGCTTCAAAATTTTTCGCTGTTTACTAAACAGCTGTTTCTTGAATTTGGCGATTTCTGTATGCCTTCACCATGCGTTTCATGTCCGTGTTTGTCTTGAGATGTGATTTTTCCAGTGCTTCACCGTTTGCAGGATCAGTTTCAGAGCTGTGTGTGAAAGATGGATTCAACTGGTTTATCACTCGAGACTCAATATACAACTACAGCAAAATATGATTTGCAAGTTCATTTGCTTACACTTTCAAATGGTCTTCAATGGCTTTGCGCTCATAAATATTTCCATAGGGTGTTTGCACAGGATCAACAAACATCTTTTTACTGAGGGAGCAGATTAAGTGAGAGGGAATTTTTTCAGCAACTTCTGAGCCAATTAATTCCTGTAAAAGAAAGACATCATTTTAACAGTGGCCAAATAAGAGTTATCATTTGCTGTCCTATAAGGGAAATAGAAATGTACTCATAAGTATGAAAGGATTGATAATTGACTGTAGCAATATTTTCTGAAAGCAACAAATTCCCAAAATCTGGTTTATGTATAAACTAAAGGCAGTTTGGACACAATGGAGTTGCCAATGTGAATGCAGAACATGCATAAGAGTAAGACAAAATATGGCAGCAACAAAACTCAATGATGCAGTGGGTGTGCATTTGTTCATTTTTCTGACAACTTTTCCAAGGTCAACTTAGAATATTAGGTAGTCTGTTACACTGCTTAGCGATTTATCCATTTATATGGCTGGGTAATTTTTACTATGAAAATTAAAGGTGAATTTATCAATCAAAGGTACAACGACTGGAGCAGAATTCAAGTCCTGAATTGTCAGACTGCAAGATGAGGACTGTGACCATTATGCTTCCAGCAAACCCATAACCTGATTGATGCCTTACTTTGATCCAGAATTTATAATCATTAGCTTTATATAAACGTTTAAATAAACTGAAAATAAATTGATGTGAAATCTTGAAACACATAAGTTCTACTATAAACATGTATAACCATCACTGTACTATTCAGCTGCAAACCTGACTCAAGTGACCGTTTAAGACTGATGCACAAAAACTGAGGCAAGTTTTCATAACTCATTGAAAGATCTGTAGTGTCATAAAATATAAAAAAAAATAAATAACAAAAATCTTTTTTTTGCTTGCAAACTGTGCTTTGTTTTAAACTTATTTTGTTATAGCTACAGCAAAGTATATCATCCTGGACTGTTGTCCTCCATTTTGTATGTATTTATGCACCACACTATAGGAATAATTTTATGAAGACCTTTTTTAAATTTGTTTCAACTAAATGGCTTGTAACTCTGTTAGAAGGGGGTCATTTTCTTTCTGTTCTGGCCAAGAAATTCTTTCCCTTATGTATTGTATTGCAGTCTGCTCACACCTACCCCCACATATCATAAATAACATTACAGTTCTCAAGTTACTTCTTTTTCGAACTCTTCTGCCAGATTGTGGGTAGGACTTTGTTAAATTCCTGTTTGGTTGGTCTGTATAAAGGACACTTTTTTCTCACTGGGCTAGTCTGCTGCTGTACCTGTTAAACTCCTGGTTGTGCTGTATAATTTAAGTATAAATTACAATGGTTCAGCTGGTTATTTCTTGTACTATTGCAAAATTCGTCCACCCACGGAAACATTTAAGTCATCATGGACAAAAATTTTAATGAAATAATGTGTCATAAGATGCATAATAACTATAACCATTTAGAAACATTTACTAATGAATGACATTTACCTTCTCCTTGGCTTCAAGTGAAGTGCTAGCCAGCATCTCAGTTGTTTTTGTGGCCTCCAGCTGATACTTGTCCAGACTTACCCTGTATTCCTCTGCCAAAATACTTCAGAATTGATGTATTAAATGTTAACTAAAGGTTTTTCCTCACTCATTTATAGTAGCTACAGTAAACATAAAATTTATAGTGAATGTTTTAGTGATCAATCTAGTGATCTAATATCTATGAGTCAGCCTTTCCATGTACATTATTCAGATATTTTGTAAAATTTTCTTATGTAAGGTCTTCAACCTACAGTATACAGTAAGGTCATGCTGACTTCCTGTAAAGCAGCAGCCTTCATCCTAACATACACAGAAAAATCCAAATCATTATTTAAACTATTATTATCTACATCATTATTATTAGCACAAAGAGTGTTATTGCTTTGAAGCAAAACTAATACATTCATGAAATAAAACTAAGGAGGTAAAAAAAAAAAAAAAAAAAAAAAACCTGTCCAGAGGATCTTCTGGTTCAGGGGCAATCAGAAGTCCAAAGATGGCATCCAGGATTTCCTTCATGGTAATGTCTGCAGAGTAGTTCCGGTCAAATATATTATGACAGATGCGCCCCACGTTATTTATATTACAGTGATAAATCTATGTTTATGTTAAGGAGATTAATTTCATTCACCAGTCTGGTGATTTGTGAAAACAGAATTTATACTTTTATATTACTTTGCAATCAGTTAACTGAAAAAGGAAATAATTTTAACAACCACAAATATTACATAAAAAGGAAATTCCGCACAGAAGCAGTCCTGAACATAAACTATAAACTTTCAGTACACAAGATCCTGTGTAAAAATGCTGGCCAGATCCAGTTGCTCATGTTGACTTTCTCAGTGAGTATGAGGCAAGGAGTTCACTGCTATGTCGATTTTTCCTGCATTTCATTTCCCTAAAATTTGATAAGGAATGATAACTCATTTTCCAAGATAGACTCCTAACACTGAAGCAAGCCTAAGAACCCTTACTATATAAATATAATGTGAATAGTTTTACAACCCCAAAGCAGAAAAAGCTGGAAAATGCAAATTTAAAAAATGCAGTGATTCTTGAATTTACTTTGACTTTTACCTCATTGCAGACAGTATGAACCCAAGATACTATTTCATGTTTTGTCAGGTCAAATAACATTTGTTAATGTACATCCATTCCTGCATTTCAGGCCTGCAACACATTCCAAAAAAAGAGCTAGTAATGAGGTTAAAAATAAAAATAAAAAATAATAATAATGTGATATCAACAAATGACTAATCGTAATTTGGTGAAAAGCAGGACCCATGAAAGGCTGAGTCTTTGAGGTGTAAACATAAGCAGAAGATCTCCGGTTTGTCGACAAATGTGTGACAAAATTACTGAAATGTTTAAAAATATTGTTCCTCAAAGAAAGATTGGAAGGGATTTGCATATTTCTCCTTCTACAGTGCATAATATTATTAAACAAGTCAAGGAATCTGGAGGAATTTCAGTCTGTAAAGAGCAAGGGTGCAAGACTAAGCTGAACACCCGCGATCTCAAATCCCTCAGATGGCACTGTATCAAGAACCGTCATTCATCGATAGCTGATATAACCACATGGGCAAGGGATTACTTTGGCAAACCTTTGTCAAGCACTACAATACAGAGTTAGATTCACAAATGCCACATAAAACTTCACTGTGCAAAAAAGAAGCCTTATGTTAACCATGTCCAGAAGCGGCGTCAACTTCTCTGTGCTCAGAGGCATCTGGGATGGACCCTCACACAGTGGTCAGACGAATCAGTATTGCAGATCTTTTTTGGTAGAAATGGCCGCCATGTGCTCCAGACTAAAGATGAAAAGGACCATCCAGACTGTTATCAGCAACAAGTTCAAAAGCCAGGGTCTGTCATGGTATGGGGTTGTATCAGTGCCACATACTTTCCAGGGACGTCCATGCATTTTTCAGCATGACAATGCAAAAGCACATTCTGCACACATTACAAAGGTATGGCTGTGGAAGAAGAAGGTACAAGTACTGGACTGGCCTGCCTGCAGTCCTGAGCTGTCCCCAATAGAGAATGTGTGGAGAATTTTGAAACAAAAAATGCAACAACGACAACCCTGTACTGTTGCACACCTTAAGATGTGTTTGCAGCAAAAATGAGACAAAATAAGACCTGAAACGTTTCATTGCTTGGTATTCTTAGTGCCATACTGTCTTTTAAGTGTTATGAGGAATGGCAACATTACAATGTGGTAAATGATTTACTGTCCCAAGTTTTTTTGGAATGTGCTGCACACCTGAAATGTAGGAATGGATGTATATTAACAAATGAAATATTAGTTGACCAGATAAAACATGAAATATCTTGGGTTCATACTGTATGCAATGAAATAAAAGTAAATGTAAGAATCATTGTGCTTTTTTTTGCATTTTCCATACTGTCCCAACTTTTTCTGATTTGGGGTTGTACTTTAAGTAATTTGTTATTTGTATTTCAGGTGAGGTGACATTTGAACCTGGGTGCTTTGAATGGAAGGTAACAGCTGTTAATATAGTTTGTTTCTCTTTGAAAATATAGTTTTGTAATCTTCAATCTAGACATCCTTTTAACACAGAGTTTCCAAAATGTTCAGTTTTAGAACAACTCGAAGATACTGCTATTTAGAGTGTATTGTAACCACTCTATTAAGTCACTTACTTTTTGATACTAGATGTACTGAAATCAGATCATACAGTCGTCTGTGCTATGACTGAAGCAAATATATAATTTATTACCTAACATATATTCAATTTTCCAGTTTCTCCATTTACAGAGTAAACTGTGAGATGTAGAGAAGCAAAGAAATTCATAATTTTTACTCAATACTTGACAGTACATTAAAAAATAAAACATTCACGCTATCCATTATCCCTAACCACTTAATCCTGGTCAGGGTTGCAGAGATCCAGAGTTTATCCTGGAATCAATGGTCACCAGGCGCGAGACCATTGCAATCCACTGCAGGAAATAAAAGCAAACCAATGTATTTATATGCAAAATTAAATAAAATAAAATAAAATAAAAGAAGTATAGCTGAGCAGCACAGTGAAGGATACAGGGGTGAGGAAGCAAACCACCGGAGGTTTCACAGGGTACTGATCTCCAAACTCACAGTACAGCTCAAAGGTGCCTTTTTCATAAGGTGTATCTGGTGGGCCAGACATAAGAATCTTCCAGAAGCCTAGAAGGGGTGGAATGGATTATTGTCATTCTAAATTTTAAAAAAAAATTTTATTACAGAAAATATACAATGCAGCATATTAAAAATTTATGTATAATTTCTGTGTTTCTCACAGAGATTATTCTCCACTGGTAGGATTGTGAAGTACGGATGTGGATCACAATGCAAGCTCTTCAGCTCCTCTAGAACACGTCTGTCCTTTGCCATGAACCTCCCATCCTTTGATTCCTGGATTTTCTTTTTCAGAACACTATAATACAGAAAAACAACAGCAACAAAAATAATTTGCTATTGTACTAAAATGTAGAAATCATTCTTTGACCAGAATAAGGAAATAAATTGTGTTGCATTATGTATTTTAAAATGTACAAACTGTAAAATAAACTATTTATTTTCAGTCTTCATCAGTTAAGATGGCTGGGCCAAAACCAGGACAAAGAGCCTCTGAATACATTTCTGTAACTCGTTTTGTATTTTTGAGAGTGACTGTAAAAGCCCAAGTGCCCAGTGGTAGACAACTTTCCTGCCCCAGATATACATTCACTCATGGCATCTCCACTTGGTGGATGAACAGTCAGTTTATTGATGGATAGATGGATTGATTGAAAGATGACTGACAATACTATCACTAGACAAATCAGCATACAATACTTACTTTTTTGTTGAAGTGACTTTGTTCTTTAATTCACTGGGTAGAGTGACCACCGGCTTCTCATCATAGCCAACTGTCTTGAAAATCTCAGTCAGATCAGTCTGTGGGGAAAACAAACAGTTCAAAATAAAGGTTTAGAAACGTCTTCAGAAACACCAATGTCTGTCTCCATATTATTCATTATACTAAACAATCACAAATTACAAATTCTTACCAGTTTTTGAATGGCCACGGTACTGAAATTATTTTTAGGTGTTCTTTTTTCCAAAGACAAGACCGTTTCCATTTCAAAGAGTTTTACACCATCTTTCAAAGTTTCTGGTTTAAAGCAGCAGCCACCTGTCAGAAAAGTATTATTATTATTATTTTTTTTTTATTATTATTTATTTATTTTTTTATTAACTTGAGGCTCCATCATGAACTGGGGTACAGGTTCTCATCAAGAAATGGCAACATGAAAAATATGGCAAAATAAAAATTTATGAAGGCAATAATTATGAAGAGAGAGGAGATAAGACCAAAGGAGTGTAATAGCTTGACTTACTTAAAATATCAGTGTTTAATAGAAAAAGAGAAATTATGGGCAGTTATGTGCACTGTTGCAGGGAGCACTCCGCTCAGAAAAGTGTTTAACTTGGTTCACTCTGCTAGAATGGTTTTCAATTAAGCAAATGTCCTCTAAATTGATATTTAAATTAATAAATCTATAAACTAATATTTTTGATATTTCTTTGGCTTTTGGAATCACCTGAGGTGGACTGTGCTGTATGGTAGACCTGCCCTTTTATTTATAAGTCCTGTGCTGGTGGGCCGAAAAGTTAAAATAATGATCCATGCCTTTGCTATTTTGCCTACAGACCTGTCACGTTGCTGATGCCATGCAGCACGTTGTTTTCAGCTTTTCCCACAATAATGGCATCAACAATTATGCCCAAAGTCTTCAGACTAACTGCGATCTTCACTGGGTCACTTTTGGAGCTGTTTTCAAAACACAGAAAGGTTAAATTATTTCATATAATCGGATTAACAGCATGAAACTGCTAATGCTGCACAATTTGCAGTTCAAACTGAAACAACAGTTTAGTTTTAACAAATAGATTTAAATTAATTCATTTGGGAAAAAATGCTCCTTTTCACTTTGGTGTGCTGCCACACCACAAAAACAGATTTTTACATTTTATCAAAATACCACTAACAATTTACAGTTAAGCTTAGCATTTGACAAGACACTGAGAATAGTGAGCTCATGAATACCAAAACTGAAATCAAAGCTGTAAAACTTAAACACAAGATAAAATGAATATTTTTGTGACAGTTATAAGGATAGATGCAAGTTTAGACAAGCAAAAAGAGCTTGAATGTTCTCAGGTTGTTTATTAAAGCTGCATATTCCTCTACAGTCCTTGAGATCATTGACCCACAAATATAAGCATAATGTAACAGTGACACTGTGTACAGGAACATCAATAATATCTTATGTTTGAATGCATTCAATAAACTCAAGATGCTAACATCAGCAAATCAAACTGAACTGGGCTAAAAATATTTACTTACAAATCATGCATCAAATTGAATTACAACTTTTTTTTTTTTTTAAAAATCTGGCTGAATCGTAAAATACTGGAAATTAACTGTTATCCTTTTAACAATGGCAACTGAAGCTAAGCTAGCTTTCCCATGCCTGTTCCAAAATGTGTTCAGGTGAGAACATTTATGACATAAAACAAAATACTTATTTTTTTCATTGATTCAGATAATTAATAAAAAAACTATTTAAGTAATTACATGAACTGCAAAAATGATATGGCTGTATTGTAGAAGAATAATGGAATTCTCATATTTACCCAAAATCACATCCATCTGTGAGGCATATCATGCGAAGTCTACACTTTGGAAATTTCTCACCAACACTGTGGAGCTCAGAAATTCCATGGTTCAAAGCATCATACAGTCTGGTTGCTCCACCAGTTTTAAGTGCATCAACATATTCCTAAGGTAATGGCAGAAAATATGAAAATTATAGTGACACAGGACTAATGAAGCAAACCTGTAAATTATACCTCAGTAGGTCTGATACCCTCTTAACCTGACCCCTCACATTACACTTGCTGTTGAATTACAGGAGAGAGAACATCAAATGGGCAATACTGACACAAGCAGTATCAGACAGACACACATTACCATTTGATATTCTATAATTTATAACTGGAATATTTAAGCAGTGCAAAATATTCATTTCAGAAAATGATGTAAGCAGCTAAAAACCACCTAGGCATTTTTATTTTTCTTTTATTTTCTTATCATTCTTTACTTCTTACAAAATCGGCATCTTAATGTTTCAACTGAACACAGAAATATAACGTTATTATACTGCAAAATTAATAAATTACCTTGAATGTTTCCAGAGTCTCTGTGAATGTAATGCGAGTTTCCACAGTTGAATCAAACCTCACGAGACCCACTATGTGATGAAAATCATAGGCCATGGTTCTGTTTACAAATGCATGAAATATCTGTTTGACAGCATCAATCCTCTTCATTTTGCTTTCTGAGTCAAAGCATTCCTCACTCATGGATGAGCTTGTGTCCAGGAGTACCTGCAATGAGTTGGTGAGAATTTAGTGACTATGAAATTTGTCTGTATCATATCAGACTTTAGTGAAAATGTAGGGACATTTTGGAACTCAACACAAAATCTTTCATTTGTTTTGCCTCTGTAACGGCTCAGGTTGTGTATTTGTGTCTTTTTCTGTTTTCAAATGGGGCCTGTGGAGACTCCAAATTGACATCACCTGTGCCCGTTGACCTCAACTGGGTGGCCCAGACTCCTATGCTTCTAAAGAACCCCGCGAAAGAGGAAGAGGAGTTGGAAGAGTTTGATTTGTTACTGCTGTTGTGGTCTGGTACACTTTTATATAGAGTGATGTTCTATTCCTATCAATGTACTGTATTTTGTTAGGTAGTTTAGATCAGTATAGTCACACAGGTATGGAAGACTTATTTTTGGCTTTGCCACTTTTTTTTTCTGGTCTTGAAATAGGCAGTTGGTCAGAATAGGTAGTTTGTTTTCACTTTGACACCTTTGAGCACATCACTATTTTTTGCAAATATTCACTATAAATCACTAACCTTTTTCACAATAAAACCCTTACACAAATATCCCTTGGTTTGGTTTCTGGTGCAGTAAACCTTTTAAACTCCTTTTCTGATTTATGTGTGGCTCCTTTGACTCACCGCATTTTACTGAACCCACCTAATGGGACTGTAACACCTATATAAAATTAAAGCTATAGAAAACATAAGTAATGAAAACAATTTTGGATGGATATAACTCAAGTTTGGGAATTAAAAAAAAAAAAAATCCTAATGTTACAAGGATGAAGATGGTGGTTCATGCTTTTCTAATAAAACCCAGTCGTTATGAGAATATTAGGTTTATTCCTGAAAATTATATTTAAGTAAATTTTTCTATTATTGCTAGGTGCACATGTCAGAAATTGAAAGCAGACTAGAAACTAAACTGACAATAAATATAAACTTGTTATTGTGATTATATACAGAGACAACAGCATTTTATGCAGAGCACAACAATGCCACTATACAGTGAATTACTTCAGATTCTCAACCAAATTACCAGTATTGCCTCCTGTGGTATCCTGGTAGTTTTCAGATGTTGGTCGCTTCTGATGTCTCGAAGTCTGAAGATAAAAATATACAATAATTCATTTAACAGTGCATAAACAACATGTAGGGACCAAGAAGAATTTGAAATCTGTACTTACTTAGATGCCAGTTCATTAATGTTTACATTTAACTCTTTCCCAGTGAGACAGTTAAAAGCCTTCATGTCCAGAGGCATTGATTTGTCTTTTCCAAGATATACACCAAGGTTATCTGAATGGGAGAAAATAAATAAATACAAAAATGAATTGTTGTTATGACAATACATGATATGTATCACAATAATATTTAGCAATTTCAACTGCCCGAAAAAGTATAGGTTAAGTAAAAAATCTTAAACCATGAAAATATGTTTAAGATGTCTAATGTAGGACTGATCTAACGAATACCAGTTTGCATTAAACCAATAGGTAGTATCTTTGAAGATCCCTCTAAGGTCATCTTGAATTCAACTCTATAATTCCAAATGGAAGGGGGGGGGGGGGGGTCATGTGATACAAGTTTAAAATTTTAAAAGGTATTCAGTTATGAAATCTATTTTTTTATATATCTTTATTGAGTATGAAATCTGATCTGTCACAGTGCAGACATTAAGCAAACAGAAAGAATACAGAAAGAAACTGCGACTATTTCACATGTTCAAAGTGCTATCCATTCTGAAAAAGGCGCAACTGTAGATGTTGTCCCCCCTCAATTTGAACACACTGAAGAACTTCTGGTTGCATGCTAGAAGAAGCCTTAATGATGTGCGCCTTCAGATGATCCAGGAAGATGATACAGGTCAACATTGGGATGAAAGCATTGCATGTTTTTTTGCTGTATGTGAGACTACACTTTTTTTTTTTTTTTTTTTTATCTTTCAGCACTACTGAACTTGTGTTTGATTACACTGTGAGGGGGCCTCTGGTATATTAGGTACAATATCACTCGAAAAAGTGGGGACTGAAACTACTTTGGTCACTTGTTTGATACAAAACAGAGCAACTTCAACACAAATTTAAAAGAAAGATGCATCAAAATAGTATAAAAACTGAAGAGATGGTTTTGGTCTGTACCACGTCATGGTTGTAGGGGAGCTAAATGATGTTATGCACCATCAAAACAACCAGTAATATGTCCGAAATGCAAAGTGAGAGAATGGCGGTTTTTGCAGCAAAACCAGGACAAACTAACTAATGAATGTGCCAGGTTTAATGTCTTCCTAGAGCTTACCTTCACTCAGGTACACAAGAAGAGGTGGACCAATTCCAAGGTCCCTCAATTGTAATGGTGGAGTTACTTGCAGGTGAGGGTACTGTTCCTTCAGTTTCACCATATCGCTGAAGTTCTTTTCAGCATTGATCTGAAAGCTAACAATAAAATCCAAAATAAATTTGTTACATACTGCATAAGTTAAATTTCCATCACTTTAATAGCTTATTTCACTTAGTGAATATCCACTTTACTCATTATGGTGGTTTAGACAAATGTATAACCCTTCAGGAATTTAAAATGTATGATTTGTAAAATCCTGATCAGTGAAAAAACAGTATCAGCAGGGGTTAAAGTTGCGGTTGCTTATATGAGTATATGCATGATTAAAAACAGTGTGGCCATGAGTTTGATCTATTACTTCTTTAATGAAATCATGTTTTATACAGTTTACAGTTTAGGAGTCAGTAGTATTAGACTGGTCATGCTTTTGGATGGATGCATAGTATAATGTGTACTTGGGGTTAGAGTTTGATGGAGGGCTTACACCTGGTGTCAAGCGGGGTTGCTGAGCCCCTCAAAATGCTGCTGTTGAAGTCTTGTTCAGTAGTGCTGACTATCTGTTGCTTTAAGTGCGATGCTAAGCCTATAGTTTTTCATACCATTTTGCAGTAAAATGTCATGAAAATGAAAGCTGTTTTGTTTGAGCTCTGAAAAGGAAAGCACTAACCCTTCAAAAATACACCAAAAGATCTCACAGTTGGATATAAGTAAGCATATGAGTACACAAAGGGATTGGAAAGAGCATCTGAGGTTCAGACCATGTTACTCACAGCTGTTCACAATTCCAAGAGCAGGTAGACCAACTTAAATGTTGCCTGTCTTGATTACAGTTAAGCATATGACTCAATGCCACACAAATAGATAGAGGGATACCTAGTGCTATATGAGGTCAATAAGACAGTAAGAGCCTTCATGAAGAATTCAGTGGACCACTAGAGGACAACATTATAAACAGGGTGCCCATTCACAGCTGATTGTCATCACATTGAGAATCATGACATTGACTGACAACACCTGATGCGCTTGTTGCTGAATGGGCACAAATTCCCACAGCCATGCTCCAAAATCTGGTGGAAAGCCTTCCCAGAAGAGTGGGGGCAAAGGGGGGAGCAAAGAGGGAACAACTCCATATTAATGCCTCCGGCTTTGGAATGGGATGTTCAAGAAGCACATATGGGTGTGATGCTCACATGTCCACGTATGTTGGTCCATACAGTATAAAAGATGTGCAGTACAGCTGAATGTTCCTGAGGATCCTCCAATCAACTGAGAACCTCCAGACTGTACACCATTTTGAAAGAGAGGGAAGGGGCTTTGGAAACATTCTGTTTTGACAACAATCCCGAAGGAGATACAGAACTTCCATCACTATATCCAGACATTGTGACAATGACTGTAAAAAGAAGAACAGAGAAACACTACAGAGGAACTAATCACAGCATAAGAACAGCACCAGGCTAATAGAAATAGAAGTGGTCACATCAGACAAAACCCAAGATGCAGGCTGTGCAAAGACTCCCCTGAGACACTCCAGTACCTAGCAGCTGCTGCAAGATGCAGGCAAGGACAGCAGACACCAAGAGGCACAACCAAGTGGCAGAGATCACATAAAGGAAAATCTGCAAGGAATATGGCCTGGACAATCCCAAATCTCAATGGGAGGTACCAACAGGGTGGCGGAAAACAGCAGAGCCAACATCCTGTGGAACTTCCACAGACAGATGAATAGATAATGGATGACCAACCAGGTATACTAGCAATAAGCAGCGATTAGTTCCTGCGAACCACGGTGATGGGCCACAGTAGGAACAGAAGCACCAAATGACAAAGAGCAAAGAAATGAAGTTTTATACAAACTTTGTTTGATAAAAGCTGAATACATAATAACAATTAAATAAAGAAGAATCATTTAACAGCAGGCCAAGCTCATTTCCGACTAACTAATTTCGAGTTCAACATATAAAACATAGAGCAAAGAACCAGAAAGCCAGATGCTCTGTTGACAAATAGGCTACTATTATTACTGTATAATAATGCATGTAAATATTTAATTGTTATAGTACCATCTGTGTCTGAATGTGTTTGAACAACTGTTATATTTATTTAACATTTATTTTTAAATCTCAGTTTATTTGTCATTATAATGATGAGTGATGCATGTGATGAATCAGCACTTTTTAATCACTTATGTCAATCCATTTTGTGAAATCATTTAATGTGGTGAGAAGACATTTGGTAAAATGTTTTTTTTTGGGGGGGCACGGAATCAATTCCTGTAATAATAGAAATGGAATAAATTTGTCGGATAAATTTAAGTAAAAACTGTCATAAAGATGTAGATATGTGGAATTATTCACACAACTTACATCACATCTTGGATAATAACTGAACGATAGGAACTTACTTTTTACTGGAGGCGGTACTGTATGAAATCCAAAGGGAAAATGTGTTCATCCAGGGAGGCAGACTCAGCAAAATCCTCTCAACATCTTTAGCTTGCCTGATTGATGTTTCCTTCAGCTTCACTTCAGTACAGTTTGGAATTTTCTCATCATCTATGAAATGTAAGCAAACAAATAATACAGCTGTTTAAAAAGGGTTTTAAAGGTATAGATAGCATGTCTATAAAGTCAGTTAAAAGGAAAATTTAACACAAATGATTTATAATAAACAAGGTTTTTTTCAAAAAGTATTCGGGCTAATGATATTGTCATGAGATGGAGATGATGTTGCATTTTAAAACTGCGGTGGAGGTGGAAGGTCAATGAACCTTTGCCAACATAATGGTCATAAGTCTGTTATATTTCAGTCAAGACAGGTGATAGTTTGTAGCCATTTGTCATTGTGTGTCACATTTGTGACTGCAGCAAAGTGTGATGCATTTAATGACTCAATCTACAGTCTTACTGGCCCCATTATCTCACTCCCCTATAGCAGAATGGCTTTTTTGCCATGTTTTTTCCATCTCTAAAGTTGTCAGCCCTGCCTCTCACCATTACCATTCAGGGCTGCATCAACGCCTGTGCAATTTATCCTGTTATAGCGCCACTCACTGATCAAAAATTTATGGTGGATGAGAAAAAGACTGTACTCTAAAATGTCAAAGTAAGGAAAAAATCCACACATTTTTCTAAATTAATTTTGCTTTGCACTCTGACACACCTAAATTGTCTATGAAGTAAGCAATAAGAAGACACTTTACGGTTTTAAAATTAAGTCAGTAAAGGTTTTCCTCTTGATCTAACTAGCAGATTATTAGCGTGATCTCTTTTCTTGGTTAAGTAGCACATGGTGACAGAGGTGCAGACCTCCAATGTTACCGCTCTTAACCTGTAAATATTTCTATAACAGGTGTGCTGAAACTTCAACAGTGAACACTGCTACTGTGCATATTCATGTGCCTGTCAAAGTTATGGTCAGAGTCTTCTATCCCAGAACCACAGGGACACCAATTTTAGTAAAATTATTTGATAAATGGTTAGACATATACCATACAACACAAAATCTTACTCTTTATTTTTTCCAGCACATAGGCTCTGTCATAAACAGCTGGGATCCCTGGAATGCACACGGGTTCTGAAAGGCGATCACGTGATCCCTCACAATTCAGTGAAATTCGCGCATATGTCTCATTTTCTGAGCTGAAAGTCTGAAAAATAGTCATAAAATACACTTTTAATATGTCATTCTTAGCAAAAAACCAAAACACAATCTGTTAATCTGAGACTAATTTTAAATTTCTTACATTGAAAATATAGTAATCCCTTAGTATCTGAATCTCTTGTTTTAGACCAAAACCGAATGTCTAACTCCCATTATTTTAAATGCAGAAAATAAAAAATAAATGTGCTTTCAGCCCATCCGAAATTGCCTGCATAAGTGTCAACCCATGGCTTCATCACAATAAAACGTTGTAAATGCCAGTTAGTTCATTAGAAAACACTTAATGTTGTCATTCATTGACAAGTTTATATTGTATGGTACAATATGTAAAGCACAGTGAATTTTGCATGTTAGCACCACCACTGGTGTCAGTGCATTACACATGGGCAATAGTAGGTGCATGGGTGGGGGAGTTAGGGTGGGAGTTCAGTATTAGATATTGAATGAAGGGAAGATGTGTATCAAAGTAACCTGCCATGTCATGCCTTTGACTCAACTGGCATTTAAATGAATAGCTTGATTTAAATAAATGTTTAGTAACTGTAGTAAAAGTGCAAATGTTCAGACAAAGCAAAACTAGTGGATGTAGTTAATAAATCAGCAATCCAGGTGCAGGCACATCTTGAATAAATTTGTAAAAAATGATATAAAAAAATAGAATACATGCAGCATAGTTTATAATAACATTGTGTACAGTACTCTATGTAATTATTTGTTGATTTTTCTAATTTATTTAGATTTTTAATTCATGTTTCACTTAAACTAATCCTAACAGTAACCCTAACCAGTTTTTAAAGATTATGGAAAAGATGAAAGAAAAAAAAAAAATTGTTGTAGCAAAATTTTCATTTGGATGCCAATATTTAGGTATTAAAGTTCAAGAACTGTTACAGCAAAAAAGGTTAATATTGAAAGTGCAAATACTGAGGGATTGCTGTAATTTATAATTGCATTGCTAGCTAATTTCAGTGCCAACATTTCTCTTAAAGGCCTTTTTTTTAATTTTTTTTTAAAGAAAACAGATGCATTTTTGTACTTAATTTTTTGGCACTCTAGGCACACACTGAGAAAGAATATTTTTAATCTGTAATTAAAAATCCTGTAATCAAAAAGATGGTTTGAAACATCTGCTGTTGAGGCAAGGAAGATTTCTACAACCTTACTGAATTACTATAGCAATGAGTAGTATTGATTTCTTTGAAGTCTGCATGTAGTAGACGGAAGACAGCAAAACCCCAATATGTATAGTACATGAAAATTAAACATAGCAGCACCAGTCATCCTTCCAGTACCTCGGCTTGAGACATCAGGTATGCCCAGCAAACATCTGAATTTTCAAAAACCTCATTGTCTTCAATGATTTTTGGCCCTGTTCTCTTCCTGAGGCTGGGCAGCAGTTCTCGGAAAAGAGTGTACAATCCTTCCACAAGAACAATCTAAAATTTTTAAAAATATATATGCAAATGAGGAATGATATTGTAGTGCTACAATATAAACACAGAATGTAAATATAAACCAAATGTAAACTAGTACATAAAACACAGAAATGCCAGAAGTATATCCATCTATCATTTCAAATGTTTTGCTAAAGTTCTGCCCAGAATAAAGATATAAGTCACCTTTTGAGTCCTGGTTACAGCTACTTTCTTCACCATAAGTTGGTGCAAACTTTGAGCCAAAGCATTACAGCTGCTGAGATGTCGTATGTATGCCACCACTTTCTTAAACCCCTCTCCTGACTGCTTCATATTCTATAGAAAATATAAAAAGAGAAAAGGTCACACTTGGGCAATTAGTATTTTAAACTTTGCTGAATTACCTAGTTTTATATAATAACAAATATATAACAATGTTGTGCTTTTAACTTGAGATAGTATAGTTGAATTTCATTTCACACTTCATTTAAATTTTCCTTTGTAACATACTGGAATTTTAAATTAAGTCACAATGCACAACAAAGATGTTATTTATAGTTAATATTCACAGTTGTAGAATTATGCAAGAGAAACATTCAGTCACAGCTTTCAAGGATCAAGCTGATGGTTTATGTTCATAATGAAATGGCAATGCATCCCCTATCTGTTCTGAGACATTACTTGTTACTGATGACATCACATCAACAGTAATTTATTATATCTAGTGAAATTTCAGGAAAAACTGAAAACAAGTTAAAATCCATAAAATGATGATATTAATATTATTGACATTTGTTTCACACAAAACACACATCAACTATTGCTGGCATTTAACATTATGGTTAAATCATGTAGAAGAGGCATAGTTGCTCACAATGGCAAGTAATGTTGCAAAGAAAACACTCATCCCCTTCTTTGTCTGCTGTACTGAAGGTTTGACATCATCTGTGAAGAACGTTTGGAAATCTGGTGACTCTGCGTCAAATGATGAGAGATAAAATTGTACAGCTGACTGGGAGCTGATATTAGCATCTTGCAGGACTTTCGTCAATCCCCCATTAACATTTCTGTGAACAGACAGTAGGCAAGTATTATTACTGCTGCTACTGTTACCATCATTATTCCCAATATTACCCTACCTAAGCAGTAAATGTTTGTAATAGCATTATTGTAATCATTTATTGCAACACTAATCCTGCTCTGTTAAACTATTCTTAACAGATTATTTGTGATAGAAGCGTAAATCACACTATACCTCACATAAGTCATAATACATCATATACCATAGTTCATTAGAAAGTCTTTCAAGAGAACTATTTCTTTGATTAATTTAAGACTCCTTTCCTTATTCAGTCCATTTCCTTGCATTGCTGACTTTATTGGGAGGAAGTGTGTTTGTGCTACATTGAACTGCTGCATAAATGTATAAATAATTGTGAAGAATTTACTGTGCTGCAGGTAGCCTCACAAAGTGCCTTAGTTCAAACAGCCAGAACAACCGTAGGAAACCCATGCAAACATGAGAATATGCAAACTTCTCTGAGTGGAGCTCAAACTGGCATCCGATTGCAGAACCCAGGGTCTGCTGCTGCATTACTCAGTGACCCAGAAAATTTAAAATAAATGAATAGATAAACAGATAGATAGCAAAATAGATATAGACAGTTATCTTACTTATAATGCAGGACCCGTGCTGGTATTCCACTTTCCTGTGAAAGCTTGTTCCTCAGTTCTAGCAGTGTGTTTGTGGTCAAGTCAACTTTGATTTCATAGTCCCCCTGGTAGATTAAAAATGCAACATATAAAACCATTATGCTCTGAATGCAAATAATGTCTTATTTATACAGGCTTTTATTGACTTGTTTACTTATTTTTCAAGTCATAATTTACTTTATACTATTATACCTTCTTCTATACTATAGCATCACTTATTTCTCCTCAGTGACAGTGAGGAGATGAGGAGCCTCCTGGCAAAACTTACTGATAATTTCCTTAAGATTAAACATTTGGACCCCATTTTACTAACAATTTATAAAAATTGTAACTTGTGTTTTCTTTTGGTCTTTCATTGTGTTACAGCTTAGTCAGACTTCTTTCTCATTTACAAAACCTACTTTCCTGGTTATGTTCAGATGTGTAAGTGAGTGACAATGACCCCTGACCTATTTGTAGAGGGTTTTGAACAAGTACCTTCAACATGATGTGGCATCGAACATTTTCATCTCCATCATCAAGATCGCAGCCTGGGACTGTGCAAACTGGGTCCTTTATGTTTTCCTTAGGCGTGAACACAGCATAAATTTCCGCTCCATTTTCAATGTGTCTGTCATTCAAGCACCCTATCAGTGGAGAAAATTACAGAAAAAGAAATTGTAAGTTAATAGCTTCTAAAGGCAACAGAATGCCCACATATTTAACTATAGAACAATATAAGATATTTAAGATATTTAGCAATCATCTCTGACACTTCACCATTTGGATTAAGACAATTTTATGAGAAGTGTAATGGAGAAATTGCACATAAATAAAATAGCACAATTTTAATACTTAAAGCTTGTAAATGTAAAACATGAGTGGATTTGTATATTATGTAGATGTGCTACTGTTATTTGACCAATTTTTATATTTTACAGAAAACTATCAGGATTATGGGTAAAGTGTCACCATTACTATATAGACTGTATTGTGGAACTCACATGTATTGAAGAAAGGGTCATCTGTTAAGGGCAAACCCTCAGCTGAAAACAGACACACAGCCTGGTCCTTGCTAATGTTCTCTTGGTATCGAATTCGCAGCATCAGATCGTCAAGTGTATTCTGGGATGGATCCATATCTGTGCACCAAATATACAAAAAAAGCTGAGTTGAATCTTACAAGAACCTTGGAAAAGATTATCATAATTTATTAATTTAAGCATTTTAATTACTGTGATATAAAAATACATAGAATAAATGATAAATTCGATAATTTCATATATACAAATTTACTTTGGATTTATGAATTTGCAAGAATTAAACGTGGTTTGGTTTGTTTTCTAGAACTAGTAATCCTGCAGATATGTTACAGTTAAGAATGGAAGAAAAAGTGTCTTCAGACATTATCTTGGACACAAGACAAAAAAGCTGAGTGCAGATGAATGTTTATTGTTCATACATGAACATAAGACATAGGATGAGATGGCTTGGGATAGGATAAGATCAGATGGGACAGGATAGGTGTCTACCTTAATACTGCAAGATGGCAGCAATACTTTACTTGTATGTGTAATTTAACCAGAAGGAAGTGTTGGAATTTTACAGTTTCTGATCTTTTACTTAGACTGTTTATGAGCGATATAATTTATAGTGCATTAATGCCCTTTAAAAAGCGGTTGATTGATTCCAACTGTAATTTTTCTGTTAAAAATTGGGACAATTTCTTGGATAAGCCAGAATTTTTCAGGCATTATGGTGTTTGTCTTAACTGGAGAAGTTCTTTTGTCTCAGGACTCTAAATTGCAGGATCGACTCAACTTTCAGTCATCTTTTATGCTTTTATGCCCATTTCTCTTTCTGGTACTAGCAATCAGTTCCAGTGTGATGGGGTTTTCTTTGCTTTGTCTACTGTGAATCTTCATACAAATGATACAGGTGCAAATAGTACACATAGGCAATAAATACATTGCTACAAGATGTTTAGCAATAGACATGCTGGTGCCAGGAATATGATAAATCTATTGTCTAAAAAAAGTTTTATACAGCAGTATAGTGGTTCCTGGCTGTAAGTATGGGCACTATTTTTATATGTAGAATGACCAGTGTGAGGGCAGCTACTGTCACTTCAGAGATTTAATCAGAGGTATCAGTGGATCAGTTATATTTGTAAATTTTTATAATCTATTGTTCAGCACTCTTGATCACTGTGTGACAAGGACCACTCCACGAAAATAATTTGAATGGAATTGACAGGATAAGATAAAATAGGCTAGAATTTAACCCCTGCAAGGTAATTCTTCTGTAGAGGTATACAACACATCAAATAACAAAAGTTTAAAAAAAAAAGTGGGAGGAAAAAATCTAACAAAAGGTTAAGACAATTTCTCTAAGTTCCCAAGTCTAGCACCCAGTCATTCTTGGATAGGCTTTGGTTGGTTGAGGCTCTTACCAGGTTAGAGCGATTAATGATGATGGATGGATGGATGGCAGAACTATGAATCTTTGCATAGTGGAAGTGAGCAATATAAAGGGAAAGACACAGAAGAATGGGCAGCAGATACATGTCAACTTACCACTGATTGTTCTAGCTTCTGGACATTGTGGAAATCCGTACATCAGATGGTAAGCTTCACCTGGTTTTTTTAAGATCTTTGCAGATGCTGGAAGCGACCGTGAACTGCCCAACTTTCGAATTTTTTCCTGCATGTTTGAAAATCGCCGCTTTTCCACATTACTTAAACCTTGGAGAGAGCAAGAAGAGCTCTTTAAATACATTTAATTGACTCTAACCGTAATAAACATGGGGTGCAAAGATTATACACAGAACCTGACTGAAAACAAGATTTATCTCTTATTTTAATAGGTGCAGTGGATGGCACTGTTGTTAAAGCCACAGTTTCTTAACCTGATGGCTGTTGTTTCAAACCTTCTTTCATCTGCTGCTTTACAACTCTTAAGAAAGGTACCAACTATAAAATTGCTTCAGTAAACATAGTCTGCATACAGATTGTCCTCTACTTACCACTGGTTTAGGGACTGACGGTTCTCTCATAAAACGAATTGGGGACAAGTTGGATTGTAATCGTGACAGAATAGTTAAGTGTTTAGTCCATCATAAGGTAAACTGTTTTTAACCATTTGTCAGTGTTTTTGACTTATTTTGTTTTATTTCTGGTCACAGTGTAGTATATTATTCATACCATTACTAAACATTTCAGTACTGTGTACTTTGGCAAAGTGATGTTTTTGTTTTCCCCCCCGAGTACAGTATCTTGACAGTGCTTTTAAATATTTCTGTGCCATACGACAAAGAATAAGGGTGGAGGTGGTGCTATGGGGGATATGGCAGCGGTTATGGGAACATGTTTATTGCTTATTATATTGCATCCCAGGTGCTGTTGTTTCTTTTGTTGTGTTGTCCTGCTGATTTAAGATTTACTGTGTTATGGCACAGAACACAAGATAGGTGTTTCAGCGCGAGTTCACTTGAGTGAAATGCCCAACAAAGGGATAATGTGTGCTGAATGAACCTGTCATGTCCATGTCTGTTTCATCTAACAATGCGAGCAATACATACTGAGCTTTTAGACTAACTGAAAGGAAGAATGAAGAGGGGAGTGAGAAGATGGTTGCTGGCTGTATGTAGGTGGAGTGCTGCTTTTTACAAACATTTAACATTACACTGTGCACAGCATTGTATATGCTTTTGCACAACTGTTGGCAGATGATATCCTTATGCTAATATGTTACACAGGTACTGTATATTGTGTATTGCAAGATGTTCAAGTAAAGATCATTTAATTAGTTACAAGAATGTTCATTCATGTTCCAGAATTTGGAAAATCCTTTTTTTTTTTTTTTTTACATTTTCACCTATTTCGATTAAAAAATATATCGTATACTAGCATTAACTTTATTAGTGTCTGCTCTAATTGCTAGTCAGTCGTATGTTGGGCATGTTGCGGGTTGACATCATGTAAACGGGTCCACTGTAAGTAAAGGCATCATCTAAGCAGCAAATTAATAATGATAATAGCTTTTCTTTTGCTAATGTGAGTCTATTGTACATGTATATATACATTTTGCAAGACACTGCATATCATACAAATTACGTTAAAAAAAGATTTTTGAACTCACCAATGTTGTTTAAGAGGTCACCATCAATGCTGTCTAAAAAGTCTTGCGGGTCTTTCACTCCTTCTTCAAGAAATTTGTTATAGAATTGCTGCAGTCGAAATTCTTCAAGCAGATTGTATATCTTGTTCTCCATCTGTACAGAAATAATGCAAAGGATTCTTTTTCTTTATCTTTTGGCTGCTCCCGTTAGGGGTCGCCACAGTAGATCAAACATTTCCATATCATCCTGTCCTCTGCATCTTTCTCTGTCACACCAACCACCTGCATGTCCTCTTTCACCACATCCATAAATCTCCTCTTGGGCCTTCCTCTTTTCCTCTTGCCTGGCAGCTCC
This sequence comes from Heterotis niloticus, assembly GCA_018136845.1. Lineage (NCBI taxonomy): Eukaryota > Metazoa > Chordata > Actinopteri > Osteoglossiformes > Osteoglossidae > Heterotis > Heterotis niloticus. The sequence continues at coordinate 27,982 of JADBHE010000215.1, forward strand.
ATCCCTAGCATCCGTCTCCCGATATATCCAGCATCTCTCCTCTGCACATGTCCAAACCAACGCAATCTCACCTTTCTGACTTTGTCTCCAAACCGTCCAACCTGTGCTGACCCTCTAATATACTCATTCCTAATCCTGCCCATCCTTGTCACACCCAACGCAAATCTTAACACCTTTAACTCTGCCACCTCCAGCTCTGCCTCCTGTCTTTTGCTCTGTCCCACCATCTTCAACCCATAAAGCATAGCTGATCTCACTACTATCTTGTAGACCTTCCCTTTCACTCTTGCTGGTACCCTTCTATCACAAATCACTCCTGACACTATTCTCCACCCACTCCACCCTGACTGCACTCTCTTCTTCATCTCTCTTCCACACTTATTCTGTCCTCTCTCTCATTTATGCACATATATTCTGTCTTAGTCCTACTGACCTTCATTCCTCTCCTCTCTAGAGCATATCTCCACCTCTCCAGGGTCTCCTCAACCTGCTCCCTACTCTCACTACAGATCACAATGTCATCCGCAAACATCATAGTCCACAGTGACTCCTGTTTGATCTCGTCTGTCAACCTGTCCATTACCATTGCAAATAAGAAAGGTCTCAAAGCTGATCCTTAATGTAATCCTACCCCCACCTTGGAAGCATCCGTCACTCCTACCGCAGACCTCACCACTGTCACACTGTCTTTGTACATATCCTGTACCACCCTTACATACTTCTCTGGCACAGCCGACTTCCTCGTACAATTGCCACAGCTCCTCTCTAGGTACCCTGTCATATGCTTTCTCTAAGTCCACGAAGACACAATGCAACTCCTTCTTACCTTCTCGGTACTTCTCCATCAACACCCTCAGAGCAAACAACGCATCTGTAGTACTCCTTCTCGGCATGAAGCCATACTGCTGCTCACTAATGGTCACCTCCCTTCTTAACCTGGCTTCCACTACTCTTTCCCATAACTTCATGCTGTGGCTGATCAGTTTTATCCCTCTGTAGTTACTACAGCTCTGCACATCACCCTTATTCTTAAAAATTGGTACCAGAGAAATAATGCAAAGGATAAGAATGATAAAAAGACTTAATGAATAATAATTTCTTCATATCTGCTTATTTTTGCACAGCCATTGTCCTAACAGCAGAGTTTACAAAGAAAGTCACAGAAAATTGTAGTTAACACAATGCTTGAAAGATCACATTTTCAAGAGTATTTTTAATATATATTAGGGAAAATAAGGATAAATAGGGATTTGCAGCTACCTGTGTGATGTGCATCTGTGAAAAAGTATTTATACTTGTAGTACAGTATGTTAGCTCCTAAGTTTGTAAGTTACTGATACAATGAGCAATATATAGTTTTACCTGTGTTGGTACCTGAGTCCAAAAGTGCCAGCACAATGAGTGACATCTTGGAGCAACAGAACCAAAAGGGAGAAGCATTGTGCCCAGCCTCTCAGTCTTTCTGTATATTGTTTATTCTTCAAAAGATATCATATTTTCATGGTCTGTAAATTTTTCGAATTTCTTATAAAAACCATCAGCAACCAAATAACTGACACAAACGCTCAAAATAAAATTAGGAATTAGGTAATTGATTTTTAAAGTTATTTATAATGATAAAAAATATTTTAAAGTGTTAGGGATATTTTGGGGAATTAATCTGACTTCCTCAGAACACTGAACAAATTGTCCTCAAGAAAGTGGACAAAAAAAAGCAGAAATAACTTCCTGTTTTTCCGAGCTGGCGCGCTATTGCAGGGCGCCTCCAGCGACAGGAGTGAGTATTACATGCACAAGTTAAAGTGTGCAGTGGTGAAATGGACCGGGTTTGGTCAATGGAGTTTGAACCGTCTTTAAACCAGGTTCCCCTCGCGGTTGTAACCACACCTATGCTCACTTTCGCACATTTCGTTCAACTTTTGTGTCGTTTCATAACAGTTTGCTTACAATTTGTATTGATGGGAAGGGAGGGCGTTTATCCGTTTTATCCGTTTCCCTTACCAATGCGGTCGTCAATTTCATTTGAAAAGTACGTGCTAGCAGCTACTGTTAACTCGTATCTAACATTTTTATTACCATAAAAACAAAGCCATATAAAAATGAATGGAAAAATAAAAATGCTTCTTTTTTTTTATCGTCTCCAAAACAAATCAGACAATCGTAAAACAGTTTTAACCCTTTGGAATGTAGAAGAATGAAAAAAGTTACCTTGTCGGAATATTCTGCCTCTCCTGAATCCACTTTGCTGCACTGAAGATCAGTTTCGGTTTTTATTGCCCTATTTCCTAGAAAAGGAGGAGCTAAATGGTTATCTTAAAAAAAGTAATTCAACTCTCCCTGTCCTTTTTAAACTTTTACTCAATATGATTCTCAAACTGCAATTCCATTAATTATAATGGAATAAGGTTGATACAAAAATCCAGGCATTTTTTAATAATTATTTCCTATAATAATTATACCAATTGTCTAATTTATTTGAGTGGGAAGTGTTGTGAAAAAGTATTTTCCCCCTTTCCACCTTCCCTTATTACTTCAGCATTAGTAAACTGAATAATTTTAGACCTTTAAACAAATTGTAATATTAAAGAAAGAGAACCCGAGCAAAAAACACAGGTTTTTAAATTATTACTTAATTAATTTAATAAGCACAGCTATGCAATACCTATATCAACCATGTGAACGAGAAATTGCCCACTTAAACTTAATGCACCACCTCAGAAGCATTATGGCCAGAACGGAAAGGCTCAGGAAGAGCTTCTATCCACAGGCCATAAGGCTTTTGAACCCATCACAATCCTCACAAAAAAGGGTCTACAATATCCTCTGACCGCTCCCCCTCACTGTCACTGTTACTGTCCCCACAGTGCACCTTAAGGTTTTATTTTATTTACAGTTTTATTTATTTACTTACTTACGTGGGATCAGCGTTGCACTGGAAACTGATGCTTAGAAAGGAAGGTGACTCAGGGAGCCACGTACAGTAAGAGTGACTGTGAGTCAAAGTCCACTCTCTGCTTCTCCTCTCCTTCTCAGTTTGGCCTCAGTCCAGCACCACGCCTGTAGCAGAACCAGGAACTTCCTCCCACTTTGATCCACATGACCAATTTCACATAAATGAAACTGAACTCAGCTCTCTGTGGCTGCAGTAAAATGGGAGAAGCTGGTGATGTCCTGGACCAGATACACCTCAGCTGTTCAGTCTGTCTGGATCTCCTGAAGCATCCAGTGACAATAAACTGTGGACACAGTTACTGTATGGAGTGTATTGAGGGCTGCTGGGATCAGGAGGACCATGGTGGTGTCTACAGTTGTCCTCAGTGCAGACAGACCTTCACTCCAAGACCTGTTCTGGGCAGAAACACCATATTGGTGGAAGTGGTGGAGAAACTGAAGAAGGCAGAACTCCAAGCTACTCCTCCTGAGCACTGCTATGCTGGACCTGGAGATGTGGTGTGTGATGTCTGTACTGGGAAGAAGAAGAAAGCTGTCAAGTCCTGCCTGGTGTGTCTGGCTTCTTACTGTGAAACTCACCTCCAGCCTCATTTTGAATCTCAAACTTTCAAGAAGCACAAATTGACTGAGGCCACAGGAGAACTTCAGGAGAAGATCTGCTCCCATCATGACAAACTGCTGGAGATCTACTGCTGTACTGATCAGCAGTGCATTTGCTATCTTTGCATGATGGATGAACACAGAGGCCATGACACAGTGTCAGCTGCTGCAGGAAGGGCTGAGAAGCAGGTAAGAACCCCAAAAACAGAACCCTACAGCTTATCAGTCCTAGCAATAATGAAAAATATCTGCAGGGAATCAGTGTTATTATTTCTGCTTTAGTAAACGGTGTTGTAGAGAATAAGGAGGTAAACACCTCCAGGTGACATCACTTTTCATACCTGTTTGCAGAAATGTTCACTCCATTTCAGTGGCCAAAACCATCATTGTAGTACAGTACTGTCATTCCTTTGTTTGATTTACTGCGGTAAAAAAATCATAAAATATTACTGATGTGAAGAAACAAAAAAAGGTCATTCTTTTCTGCCATGTATATATACAAAAAAGAAAAACTAAAGAAAATGTAGTAATTTTGATAAATTTTATTGTTTACACAGACACAGCTGAGGGCAACACAGAGTGAATTCCAGCAGATGATCCAGCAGAGAGAGAAGGAGATGCAGGAGCTGAGAGAAGCTGTGGACTCTCTCACAGTAAGTATGGAGCAGAGGAGAAGACAACAGCTGGCTGCTGGAAGAGCCAT
>JADBHE010000216.1:0-39428 GCA_018136845.1 Heterotis niloticus
GTGTGTGTGTGTGTGTGTGTGTGTGTGTGTGTGTGTGTGTGTGTGTGGTTCATGATGTTTGTGTTTCCATCTGGTCCCATAGTGTGTCCATGACTGCAGTGTCATTCTGGTCACATTTGTGTTCTATTGTTTCTTTCTCTCTCTCTCTCAGCTCTCTGGGTGCGAGAAGGTAGGGAGTGTGTTGTACCCCTGCACCTGTGTGCGTGTGTGCGTGTGTGTTGTTTCTAGACAGACCGAGACTCAGCTCATGTGTTTGTGCACAAATGGATCAAAATATGTCTTTAAACCAAGCTACCGAATGCTTTGGTGTTGATCTCGTCTGCCTAACTGAGTTCTGCTCCAGCTGCTGGCTGACCGGACCAGGGGTCAGGACCCTTCACCTCATCCTGAAGCCTTTCCCATGAACACCCCCCAGTTTACCACTGTGTCCCACGGGATGACATTACAGAGCCATTTCTACAGACACAGCTCCCAGAATCTTTGCTCCGTGTTGGTGGCCACTTGTTCCTATAGCCTTTGTGACAGTAGAATTAGATGGGCTTAGCGTCCTGTTATTAACACAACAGTCACTCAGATGCCTGCGCTAAGCACCAGAACGGCAGGGCTGTGTCCTCAGCTATAGCTGTTCTGGGTCGGTATCAAATGAAATTGCAATACGACATTACATTTCATATCCCACATAGCGGTATGGCCAAACATGCCATCTAAATGGAATACCCTGTACGTAAGCTGTGAAGTTAATGGATTGAAGCTCATTTTAATACAGATTACAAGTACATTTTTATAAATAAATAGAAAATAGTGCAGTATTTCTGGGGCGGCTGGGACTTCCCCTGTGAGTTATGATTACATTAATATTTATTTCACTTTTGACTCATCGGTATCATTTAATAAAATGATTGTGAGATTATTGCCGAAGTGAGGAGGTGATACCTTGGAGGGTTTCGTGTTTGTAGTCAGTGTTACACCCAGGTGTAACAAGGTTAGTGGGGGGGTGAGGATGAGCATTCCCAAAGTACCCCAGGATTTGCAAGTAACTCCTAATATTGCTAATATTTTTGGTCAAAATCTGACAAGATGATGACAAGCTGAAGCACTCCTGTCTCAGGGTGATTTATAGCACGGCTCCGTGTGCGAGGAACCGTGTGTCACTTGCAGCCTTGCGGGAACCCCGCCGAGCGCTGTGAACTTGTGGGCCGGTTTGTGGCCGCCATGGTGCACGCGCGCACACCGATCGTCACACTTATTTGGTGGAGGTCACTGCTGCAACATAGCGCATCTAATCTCCCATGACTTTTTTGGACAGATGTGAAAAATTGCTGGAAAAATAGCTTTTTTGTGCACTGACAGCGGAAACCATATGTAAGCGTTAAAAACTCTAAATTCGCCCCTGAGATCTTCCTACAGAAAGACCACCTTGCAGCCTCCAACTTGAGCGAATGTTTCAGACAGAGTATGGTTTCAGCGCGAGCATCTTCAGCAACCTTTGCGCTTCTTGCACGAGACTGTCCAAACACCCTCCCCCCTTCCTAAAATGACCTCTGCACACGTTTCTGCACACTTTGCTCTTGCATCTGCAGCCTCGTGTTGCCTTTTGCCCTCATTTTCCTTGCGGTGCAGAGAACTTGCGTGGACTCGGTGCTACACGGCCTGACTCCCTCGGGAAGCACGCTGTAACAGCTCGGTTATTAAAATGCGTGATATGGCACAAGGTTTGGTTTAGCCGATTGACACGTGACACTTTTGTACCGGCAGTTGTGTTCTCGTGTCTTGAGCCTCTCGAGCTAAGCCGTTTCTACCTGTCCCCGCCCCACCACACCTCCAGGTTCAGCCCGTGGTGTCCCGCAGCAGCCTGGTGACCAGTGTCCCGTGCAGCGTCGCCCGAGAAGAAGAGAGCGGGCGACCACACAGCACCAAGAAGGGTGCCTTCCACGAGATCTTCAACTTGTCAGAGAATGAGCGCCCGCTAGCAGGTTTGCAGAAAACAGCGTCAAGATCACTGAGGGCTCAGTTGCTCCTTGTCAGCCCTTCAAATCCACTGGAACGAATCAAAAGGACTTAACATTTTTTTGAGCTAAACTGCTTTTCGCACAGTACCAAAGGGGTACGGGAGACTAGAGAGCTGCGTGAAGCATTCGTGTCACAGTGACGGTTTTGTGTTTGCAGTGTGCGAAAACGGGTGGAGATGCTGTTTGATCAACCGGGACCGTAAGATGCCTACCGACTACATCCGGAATGGAGTGCTTTATGTCACCGAGAAGTAAGCATCTGTCTGCACATGTACGCACACGCATACACACATACATACGATAATACAGAGTGCGTTTTTCTCCTTCCAGCTACTTGTGCTTTGAAAGTTCCAGTTCCAGGTCTAGTTCCTCAAAGAAGAATAAAGTCATCAAACTTGTTGACATCACAGACATACAGAAGGTTGGGACACTTTTTATGTTTCAAGTTTTTCTTGTACGACCTCCAGCTTTATAGCTGATGTTAGATGTCTGATTTTGTGGGTACCACAGTGTTGTCACAGCTACGATTTCTCTTCTTTATGTTTTTGCAGTACAAAGTCCTGTCAGTGCTGCCAGGATCTGGGATGGGGATCTCCATTGCTACACCTGCGACACAGAAGGTAGAAAGCTTTAAGCAGTTAAGGCCAAAGTTACACCAAGGCCAAAAGTATGTGGAACTCCCTCCTTCTTATGACTGAGCTGAGCTGTTTCAGCTGCACCCACACAGCATACAAATACATTTTAGACAACTGTGTGCTTCCAGCTTTGTGGCCACAGTTTGGGGAAGAAGCTCCTTTCCTGTTCCAGCATGACTATGCCCCCCCCCCCCCCCCATGCACAAAGCGAGCTCCATAAACACACGGTTTGCCCATGTTGGTGCGGCTGCACAGAGCCCTGACCTCAACCCCACTGAACTCCTTTGGGATGAACTGGAACGCCGACTATGAGCCAGGCCTTCTTCCTCAACGTTACTGAAGCTGTTGTGATGGAATGGGCACAAATTCCCAAGATCTGGTAGAAAGCCTTCCCAGAAGGGGGAAGCTGTTGTAGCAGCAAAGGAGGAATGTCTGTGGGTTTGGAATTGGAAGTTCAATAATCGCTTGAGGCCTAGATTCTATAATGGACCCAGACGTAAGAGGCATCACTAAGGTGTGGAACGGCGGAAGTGCCAGGAGTCTCCCACATATTGATAGTGGCTCCCGAATGCCCGTAAGTTGTATACAATATCACCAAAATTAGTTTTTTTTAGAGTCGTCCCCCCGGCAGACTCAGTAGCTCTGGGATGTTAGAGTTAGAGGTACCCCACCGCACCCCATATAGGAATCTGACGTGAGATTCGGACCTTCGATAGGACAAAATTTTGTTCAACGGACCTCATTACATTTGTATTCGGCACCCCTAACTTAAAGGTATGAAGGTGAGGTGTCCACATACTTTTGGTTATGTAGTGCATGTTCGTGCACAAGCTTTGGTTTTTAAATCAATTCATCTGTTCCTCACCAAACAGGGTTAATTCATTGTGCAAAATACCCTTTTAGGAATGTTAGGAATATTCCTATTATGAGAGATTATTTGTTGAAGGGGAAAAATATCCACTTCTCCTAATTTAAAGCCAGAATTAAAAAGTATTTTCACACATTATAAATAGGTGCTGTCGAGTTATTGCAGACAAATGTATGAGGCTGGATGGTCTTGATTTCCAGTTTAAGGCTGTGTTTACACTATTGTAAGGATGTCTATGCTATTTAAGCCGTTTATATGAGTGTTGCTTGTACATGACTGCCAAAGCATGAAAGGAGGAGGGCGGAGGGGCAGTGTCCTCGGTAGTATTTATTTTAACCTTCCCCAAGAGTACGGAAAGTTTAAAGGACTCATGGGCCCTGGTTGAAAACCCACCTGCTGCTGTTGTCCCCTTGGGAAACGTTAATTTTGCAGCCACCCCTGGTGGGGTATAGCCCCACACCAAGCCGTCCTCCTTTTATACCTGGCTTGACACCAGCGGTGGTAAAGAAAGGTTCTCATAAACTGACCCATCTAAAATGATCCATAAAAATAGTAAAAATGACCCATCTGTCTAAATGTTGTAAACAGCTTAACCCTGTGTGTTGCTTTGGAGAAAAGCGTTGGTTAAATGAATTTCATAATAATGGTATTGTGCTCTTTCAGTTGTTTCAAGGTTTCATTTGTCATGGGTGCACTAACAGCAACATAGCAGTGTTGTGACCATGAAAAGTGTTCCTTCTAGACATCCTCAGCAAATAAAATATATAAATAAAATATGAGAAATTTAAATAATAAATAATGAAATTAAGAAAAATAAATAAGGAATAAAATGTAAAGAAATATACATAGAAGTTAAAGGTTAGTGAACAAAAATAGCAAACAAACAAACAGAAACAGCCAAACCAACAAACACACAAACCGATAAGAGCATACAGACAGACTCTGATTGATAAACCACTGTCCAAAGGAGGGGTCAGTGGTTCAACGGTCTTATTATGTGGGGAAAAAACTGTCCCGGAACCTGCTTGCCCTTGTCCGAACGCTTCGAAAGCATTCTCTGGACAGGAGCAAGGCTGGGGTGATTGCGGTCCTTCAAGATGTTATGGGCCTTCTTCTTACACCGCTGGTGTAGAGGTCCTGCAGGGCTGGCAGATCAGTCTTGGTAATGCTCTGCGCTGTCTTGACCACTCTTTGTAGAGCTTTACGGTCTGACGCACTGCAGTTGCCGTACCAGGCCGTGAAACAGCCAGTCAGGATACTTTTGATCGTAGATTTGTAGAAGTTGACAAGTATCCTGTTGTCCATGCCGAACCTCCTTTGCCGACGGAGGTAGAAGAGGCGTTGTGTTGCCGTCCTGATGATGATGCCGGTGTGCCGTGACCAGGACGGGTCCTCCGTGATGTTTACTCCGAGGGACCTGAAGCTGTTCACTCTCTCCACTGGGGCACCGCTTATAGAGATGGGCATGTGGCCATTCCCCTGCTGTCTCCTGAAGTCCACGATCAGCTCCTTTGTTTTGCTGACATTGAGATTGAGGTCATTGTCCTGACACCATGAGGTCAGGGTTCTCACCTCCTCTCTATAGGCCTGTTCATCAGGCCGATGACCGTGGTGTCGTCAGCAAACTCGACTATGATGTTGGAGCCGAGCGAGGCGACGCGGTCGTGCGTGAACAGGGAGTACGGCAGGGGGCTAAGCACGCAGCCCTGGGGGCCCCCGTGCTGAGAGTCAGCGCTGAGGAGATGATGGTCCCCAATCTCACCACCTGGGGCCTGCCCGTCAGGAAGTCCGTGACCCAACTGCTGATGATCATGATTATTCCACACTCATTTTTTGAAAAATCTTTATATCTTTAGAAAGAAAAATCATATTTATTCATATTTATGGTTTTTGTGTTTTTAAGATGATCTTTTTGGGCTCCCCATCTTCAAAAATGACATTGGTCACAGTTATCTTAAAATTGCTCATAAGTCCTTTTCACTCTTTGGTTAATGTGACCCAACTTGGAGCTGCTTTTTCCAGACCATCTCAAGGTTTTGCATTTTTCACACTTAAGCACCAGTTGATCGTTTCTGTGGATAACTGACGCCAAGGATAAGCAATGCCACCTACTTACTGATATATGACCTGTATAGGTGTGGTCCTCGAATATAAGACGAGTCCAACTTTTTACAGATGTAATTCCCAGTAAAAATACCATTTTATATTTGGGCCAGTGCAGTATTTTATGTGCTCCTTCACAGGCAGGTTGCATTTTTTTACTTGTGTAATTCAGATTAAATACCTCAGTCAACAATGTTACAGTAGGAATGGGAATTTGGACCTGTGTCCCATGAGTGCAAGGCAGATGTAACAGTACGGTACCTGCTTCCCCCATAACTCATGTGAAAACTATTGCTAATATATTTATTTATAATATTTATTTGATCTCTCAACAGCTGACAAGTTTTTGCTCCCTGTTGTGCATTTAGCGTTGTGCATTGAATGAGTGTTTAAATTCAATACTTTGTGATTTTGTCACCGGATTCTTGCATGTGATCTTGATGAAAAGGGGACATCCCAAATGTAGGCTTCAGGTTTTGCTTTTAGCTTCACTGTGCTGGAATTCAGGGTGCGTGTCTGTGTTTAAAATATAGTGAAACAATAACCTTAGTACAGCAGCTGCGTCTGTCTGGACATATAACTCCCCATAGTGCGAGTGTTTTGTGATGGAAAATGAGCCACAGGGTTGGGAAAGAAGGGAGTTCTTCAGTAAAGTGTTTCACAGCAGGTGTGCACACTGCCTCAGGTAAAAGCGCCAAACATCAGACTTGGCACACCAGACCACAGAGTGCTGGACGGAAAAATAGCGGCAGAATTGCAGAAAAACTGAACGATCTGGCAATGCGAGCCCCGTGGCGCACGTCTGCCGCGCATTTCTGTGAATCCAATACTTGAGTGATACCATGTGGCCAGTTGTGGAACTACAAATGTTTGAGGACAATGGATGAGCACCCCCCAGTGATGGGGTTCCCCAACAGCGGCAGCTGGGTGGCTGAACAATCCAAACACTTCGTGTGTGCTTTTATTCTACAAAGAAACACAGATCTTGCGTCTCATCAGGAAAGGTCCAACAGAGGAAAGTGGTTCAAGAAAGCATTCAGCAAGAATATTTTAAATTCATTTACTTATAAATGTCACATTTTTACAATAGATACTCTTTTATAAAGAAAACAATATAATTTTTTTTTTTACATCGTTTTGTATATAAATTCCCTTTTTGTTGTCTTCAGACACCGGTGACACAGAATACAAATAAGTGTTCGCAACGTTTCGAGATGACCCTGGAAATGCTTCACTGCAGCTGTATGTAGATTTAAAACAGGCCGAGAGTTAGCAAACGTACACGAGGATTGAACTAATAGTCCATGAACACCAAGAGCCACAGTATAATACAGAGGACACCGTCCTGATGGGCCGTGACCGTCCTTTCAGCCTGTTTGGTCCTACGGTGGAGAACACACCGCAGCGGTGTGTTGCTCAAGTGATGGACACGGGTGAACGTGCTTGGTCCCTGGGCGACGGGTCCAAGGTCTGCACGTAAAACTAAAATTAACTGCTCTGTGACAGAGCAGACTACTATGAATTTAAGCACCCCATCACCAGGGGAGTCTGTGTGAAGGAGTAACAGGGATCACCCAGTAAACATCAGATGTATTGCCTTCACCAGCTTTTTCACCATCATTCCTGGCTGCCTGCACGGCCTTTATATCCCAGCTTCACAAAAACACAAGTTTTAACCGTGCTCCTCAAAATCTCATCAAATGTCACTGAGTCGCTGCAAACGCCGCACTGAAATAAAGAAGTAAAACTTTGGCAAAGTGGAAACATCCCTCTGTACTCTATGTACTTCCTCATGGCTGCTATCTGTGCAGAATGTATGAACTCAGGGTCTGAAAGGCTTTTGCAGGTCATCACCTGGTTTTGCAAAGATCTGCTGTTTCCTTCCTGGAGAGGAACCAAGTGTAGGGATCAAAGTTTCGTTGGATGGAGGAGGAGGATCACTGCAGTCGCTCTGTGCAGAGAAGACATTCTATCTTTTCAGGGCTATAGCTACTGGAAACTGGTCAGGAGAGGACATACAGGGAGAACTGTACAGAGGGATGGGGCCACTGTTGACCTTTCGCTTTGCAATAACAGGACTCAAGCATCAGGGCTTCCACCGAGCCATCATGGAAAGAACAGGGAAGCTCACAGGGAGGCTCAGACACATAACCAAAGTGTGCGGAATTAAGGAGAAAGCACAACACGGTCCCCTGGGAGTGTGCGGTGTGCAGCCCAGCGGGTGACCATGTGACACTGCAGGCTGTGAACAAGCAGCTACAACCCCTGGCAAAAATTACGGAATCACTAGTCTTGGAGGATGTTCCTTTCTTCAGCTCTTTTACTTTGTAGCAAGAAAACAAATCACAGATATGACACAAGACTAATTTATTGTAAGAGCTGAACATCCTGGCTTTGCAAAACATAGCTCAAAAAAATTGAATGAAATTGTTGTAACCAATGGCACTTTTTTTTTCCAGATCAAGTAGAGGAAAAAATTATGGAATCGCCTTGTGTTTCTAAAACAAATACCTGTACAAGTCTAAATATGCAACTTAGTCTGCAGTTAAAGGAGTGCTTGCAGACCTTAAGGAGCTGTTGCACCTGGCTGAGTGACAGGTAACATGGCCCCAACAAGAGAGGTGTCAGCTGAAACAATGGAAAGGATCATGAAACTCCTTCAAGAAGGTAATTCAGCATGGAGTGTGGCAAAAGATGTTGGTTGTTTCCAGTCAGCTATGGCTCAAATTTGGAGCAAGTACAAACAAAATGGGAAGGTCGTAAAAGGGAAACATACAAGTAGACCAAGGAAGACGTCAAAGCGCCAGGACAGAAAACTCAAAGCAATATGCCTTGAAAATAGAAAATGCACAACAAAACAAATGAAAAACAAATGGGCAGAAACAGGAGTCAACGTTTGTGACCGAACTGTAAGAAATCGGCTGAAGGAAATGGAATTTGCATCCAGAAAAGCCAAACATAAACCATCATTAACACCTAAACAGAAGAAAACAAGGCTATAGTGGGCTAAACAGAAGCAGTCGTGGACGACTGAATGAAAGCGATATTCAGCGATGAATCACAAATCTGCATCGGCCAAGGAGATGGTGCTGGAACTTTTGTTTGGTGCCGTTCCAGTGAAACATATAAAGATGACTGCCTGAAGAAAACAAGCACATTTCCAGTCACTGATGATATGGGGTTGCATGTCAAGTAAAGGACCAGGGGAGATGGCAGGCATTACCTCTACAGCAAACGCACAGGTGCACGTCGAAATTTTGGACACTTTTCTCATTCCATCAGTCGAAAGTAGGTTTGGTAATGATGAAGTCATTTTCAGGATGATATAGCATCTTGCCACAGAACAAAGAGCCTTAAAACTTTTCTTCAGGAAAGGCATATCAACTCAATGACATGGCCGGCAAACAGTCCGGATCTCAATCCGATTCAAAATTTATGGTGGAAATTGACAACAACGGCCCAAGAAAAGGCTCCGTCTCGCAAAGCTGATCTGTCGACTGCTATACGAGAAAGTTGGAACCTGACTGATGAAGAATGTTGTTTTTCATGACTCAAAGAATTCAAGCTGTCATAAAAGACAGAGGCGGTGCAACAAACTACTAATTCTGATTTTTTGGTTCATGATTCCATAATTTTTTCCTCTACTTGATCTGAAAAAAAAGTGCCATTAGTTACAACAATTTCATTTCATTTTTTTGAGGTATGTTTTGCAAAGCCAGAATGTTCAGTTCTTACAATAAATTAGTTTTGTGTCATATCTGTGATTTTTAAAGTAAAACAGCTGAAGAAAGGAACATCCTCCAAGAGTAGTGATTCCATATTTTTTCCAGGGGTTGTATTCCTGAATCGCTTCGGCTAACGCAGCGCAACCAAAAAATATTTGGCATCAAATACTAAAATACTCAACTTTGCTTGAAAAATAAAAACTTCTGCTTTAATTTGCAAAGGATATAAATTTAATACAACCTTCATTGAAACGACAGAAATCTTCCCTGAATCACTGCAGTGTGCACTGACCGACAGACTGACTATGCATCACTTCTCATTATTCCTTAAGACGGTGTGAATTTTCCTCTCTGTCGCTATTAATTTGTAGTTTAGTTTGCGATTTTATGGAAAGTAAGTTACTTCTCAACTGCTGGAAAATATTCGTTTATTTTACTTTGGGATGTCATAGCTGTGCCCCTCCCCTCAGAGCCTTTACAAGTGCATGTCAGTTCAAGTGTAACTGCCACGCTTCACCACTAGGTGGCAGTCTTATAAACACACTGTGCAACAACTTAACATGCCAGGCACGTGTACACAGCCGACCCCGGGGCGGTCAGCTTAAGGGAAGCTCGACAAGCTGAAATAAGGCCGGTAGCCTTTGATGATCATACGAGGTGCAGCAAGTCGGGTGTTTATACACTGAAAAGAGTTCCTTTTACATTAAAAAAAAAATGTCTGCCTCCACTTAAGGCTCCCATTCTGAACACCTAAGTCACAAACACGTTCGAGCAAATGCCTTTAGAAAGAGAACAAAATAAATAACAGCCAAATAAAAACAAAAGGCCGAACTTGCAGGAGTTTCACTGCTAAAAACACGACGTGCTGCCAGGTGACCTGTAGCGCACGGTGGACAACGTTGCCTACCGCCGGTCACCAACAGTCGCTCTAGAAGACGTCGGAAACACGGTGGTGGTGAAACGCAGAGCTGGCTGAGTGCCGTTTGCACACAGGAGAATGTAAGCAAATGGACGCAGGTTTGCGCTTACAACCACCGCGCCTCGCGCCTCTGGAGTCGACGTGCGCCCCTGCGCAAGGCCTGCGATGATGGAGACACCGAGTCAAGAGAGGGGGAACACACACGTCCACACACAGGCACAAAACACACAGGCTGTACAACACTACACCTCTGTCAAAAGTACCGCCAGGCAAGCGAGGAGATCCAGCAGCTCTCTATCAGTGTTGGAAAGAACTGGCCGTCCCTTAACTCACTTCTAAGTGGACCTCATCCCCACGCCCAGCAAGGAGGGCCGCAGAAGCACAGGCCCTGCTGTTTCCCACAGCAACCATGACAGGACTGTGTCCGAAGTGACCGCAACGAGCGAGCGAGGACCAAAGGCATGTTCTGCCTCCAGGTCTTTTAGAAGACGAGAACTTTTCTGGAGGTGTCACCGCCACACTCCTCCCCTTCCCATGCCACCAATGTCACTCAGAGGATGAACACTCCAGGGGTCCTCGCTGGGCACTTAGCTCTCAGGGTTGGCGGTCACAATCTTGGTGTACTGCATGAAGATGGCCTCGAAAGCCTCGTCCCGGTGAATCATGGCACCAAACACCAAGGGCTGTGTGACAGAGAGAGAGAGAGAGAGAATTTGAATTTTAAAAGCCCTTTATTGGGTCAAACATGTATTATCATAGACAAGCACAAACATAACAGTTCATTCACATATTACATCAGACAAACAAAAAAGAGTGACAAAACCAAAAAACAAAATCAAAACGTTAACTGCAAGATGGGGGGGAGATGTGTGAAACCCTCAGCTCTACTTCCTCACAAAAATAAGTTCCTATGGTGCACCTGCTCATATGAATGCTCAGCTGGAAGCCACGGTCCTGACTCTACCTGCTCATTTCATGTTTACTTGTTCACGTTGCCTTCCAAATGCAGTACAGTGCAGTATACCCATCTCTCACATAAGAGGAGCCCCATAATGTTAAAAAAAAAAAAATCTTTTCCCCCACACAATGGCTGACGAAAACATTTCTATTTCTTCATACTAAGGGCTAATAATTCAGTACAGCATTTAATGTTATATCTAACATCACAACTGTTAGAATCGGATGAGGCTCTGCGTCATTGTTCTGGCAAAACAGACTGACTGATGTTCCAGGAGGCGCCGGAAAACAGGGTGCAGGAACTCGCCGAAACAGTAACGGGTTTCATCACAAAATGCATCGACGATGTTGTTCCGAAAGTTACTATACGAACTTTTCCCAACCAAAAACCGTGGGTGAACGGTGAAATCCGTGCTTTGCTCAAAGCACGGACGGCAGCCTTTAACTCCGGTGATTTGGAGGGCTACAGGCGCTATCTTACGAACTCAGAAGAGCAATAAAAGCTGCTAAGAAGCAGTACAGGGACAAAGTGGAGTCTCTCTACCGGGGCTCCAACATCAGAAACACATGGAGTGGGCATAAAACAATCACGGACTATAAAGGGAAAAGCAGCAGTGTTGTAGAAGCATCTGCTCCCCTTGCTGAGGAGCTGAACACCTTCCATGCACGATTTGAGAAGAATCACCCACGCCTGGCTGTGGATCTGAATCAGGATGTTTGCACACTGCAGGTGTCTAGGGCAGATGTGTGTAAATCCTTCAAGAGGATAAACATACAGAAAGCACATCCCTGACTGCCTGAAGAAATCCCTGGTCGTGTTCTTAGAGTTTGTGCAGACCAGCTGGCGGGTGTGTTCACCGACATCTTCAACCTTTCCCTGCTCCAGTCCGTTGTCCCCATGTTTTGAGAAAACCACTATTGTTCCTGTACCTAAGAAACCCAGAGTTCTCCGCCTAAATGACTACTGCCCTGTCGCACTTACGTCTGTCATCATGAAGGGCTTTGAGCGGTTAGTCAAATCACATATCACTGCTTCTCTGCCAGACACATTGGACTCGCTTCAGTTCGCCTACAGATCGAACAGGTCAACTGTCAATGCAATCGCCTTCACTCTTCATACGGCTCTCTCCCACCTGGAACAGAGGAACACGTATGTGCGAATGCTCTTTATCGATTACAGCTCAGCATTCAACACCGTTGTGCCCTCTAAGCTGGTCGCCAAGCTCAGGAACCTAGGACTCAACCCGACTCTGTGCGGTTGGGTCACGGACTTCCTGACGGGCAGGCCCCAGGTGGTGAGATTGGGGACCATCATCTCCTCAGCGCTGACTCTCAGCACGGGGGCCCCCAGGGCTGCGTGCTTAGCCCCCTGCCGTACTCCCTGTTCACGCACGACCGCGTCGCCTCGCTCGGCTCCAACATCATAGTCGAGTTTGCTGACGACACCACGGTCATCGGCCTGATGAACAGGCCTATAGAGAGGAGGTGAGAACCCTGACCTCATGGTGTCAGGACAATGACCTCAATCTCAATGTCAGCAAAACAAAGGAGCTGATCGTGGACTTCAGGAGACAGCAGGGGAATGGCCACATGCCCATCTCTATAAGCGGTGCCCCAGTGGAGAGAGTGAACAGCTTCAGGTCCCTCGGAGTAAACATCACGGAGGACCCGTCCTGGTCACGGCACACCGGCATCATCATCAGGACGGCAACACAACGCCTCTTCTACCTCCGTCGGCAAAGGAGGTTCGGCATGGACAACAGGATACTTGTCAACTTCTACAAATCTACGATCAAAAGTATCCTGACTGGCTGTTTCACGGCCTGGTACGGCAACTGCAGTGCGTCAGACCGTAAAGCTCTACAAAGAGTGGTCAAGACAGCGCAGAGCATTACCAGGACTGATCTGCCAGCCCTGCAGGACCTCTACACCAGCGGTGTAAGAAGAAGGCCCATAACATCTTGAAGGACCGCAATCACCCCAGCCTTGCTCCTGTCCAGAGAATGCTTTCGAAGCGTTCGGACAAGGGCAAGCAGGTTCCGGGACAGTTTTTTCCCCACATAATAAGACCGTTGAACCACTGACCCCTCCTTTGAACAGTGGAAACAGTCGATCGGGGTCTGTCTGTATGCTTAACCCCCACCCCTGTTGTATAAAACGCTATCGGTGGTGTGTTGTTGTTGGTTTGGTTGCTGTGTGTTGTTGGCTTGCTTCTGTTATTTGGTTTCCATTTCTGCTGGTTTTCTTCTGCCGTTCTTTTTTGTTCCTCTATATTCTCATGTCTTATTCTTATTTATTTATTTATTTATTTTCCCTTTTCTTAATTTCAGTATTTATTATTTAATTTTCTATACCTTATTTACATATTTACATATTTATTATATCATTATATTACTGAGATGCCTGGAAACAAAACATAGCTATGCTGTGGCAAATAAACCTTGAACTTGAACTTGAACATCTTATATTGGGGCCAATATGCTATTATACAAAAATTATACAAGCTTCAGGCTAAATACATAATGTCACTATTCACTGTTTCACAGGCATTTTCTCAAAGTCTCTTGAACTTCCTGTGCACTGAGAAGGGGTGAGGCTCTCTGAACAACCCTCGGGTGGGCTGTCGTTCATGCTGTGCAATGGACAGAGGTGTGAGGTTTGGCTTTAACCATAGCAATGAACCCCCCAGTTAAAGGACTGTTTAGATCACAAAAACAGCAAAATACAGGAAAAATTGCATCTTTATGTCGGTCAAATCTTTCCTCTGCCTTCGACCATATCTGAACACCAACAACACTAATCGTTTAAATCAAAAATATGTCCCTAGGTTCCTATGGTGACAGGAGTGGCAATGTTGGCACTCAGCCCGTATGGATTGTCTGTCTTAAAAATGTGAGCGGTAGCTGGTCGAGCCCCTGCTATTACAGACAAAATATTTGTTCTTGGATAAAACTGGTAGTTTGCAGTTCAGTTCCTTCCAGCCAAAAGAGTCTTGCTTAATATTTAATGAATTCCATGGTCATTTAGACTCCAAATCGTACCCAGGTGGCTAATCATCCAAACTTTTCTGCCCGGACTGCACATTATACAGTTCTTTTGTATGTAATACTCGAATCGCCAGCTGATATGTTTCTCTGGAGATGAGTGCTTCCACAAATGTTATGGAGGAAAAAAATATGGCTGTGTTAATAATTGCAGCTCATCTAACATGCTTTAATGCTTCGTTTCCATCGGCCCTGCTTGTTTCGCTCGAGTTGCCGTCACGTGAGGAGAAAATACATTTCTGAGGTCTTGCGTGCCAGCCAGGCGCTACCTGCGATGCCTGCTGCGGCGTCAGCATGGTGCCGAGGAATCCCTCTGCTATGGAAACTTGACATTTCCAGGCTAATTATGGTTGGGATCCAAGCCTGGTTCCCCAGCTGTTCTTATTAATTGCTGTGTAAAACATCCTTAAAGTTCAGGTCACCCAGAGACTACAGCCGAGTGTCCGGGAAGGCATGTTTCGGGCCTGTTAGTAAGAGGTTGAGCACGTTACTCGGGTGCTAATAGGGGTTAACAGGTCTCTGCTTTGGCTGTTATTTGCCTGGACTCCTCCTCCACTTGCCTCATAAGTGAATGCAGCTGAAATTCGTCACACAGATTTGCATTTAAGGTTCTGAAGACAGAGGGCAAAGATGAGCCAGTACCGACTCCCAGCCCCACGGGGTCTCTGTGGTTGGAGAGCCCCATAACCCAAATGCTGGTGCTTCAGATCAAGTCCTGACATTTTTCAAGTTCCGTTCAAAATGTTTGTCTTTGTATCGTCTGTGAAACTATGCAGCGTGCTGCTCAATAACTACAATAATGCCTTCATTAGCATGAGCATTAGCCCCGGCAGCAGTACCTCCTTTATTTTCAGCCTTTAAAACTTTGGTTGCATTTTTCCTTAAAATTGCCTATTTTCTGTCTTCATCAGCTCTAATTAAAGTTATAACTGATCAGTCTTGTATTCTGCTGCACAGGTGCAGTTTTTAAGCTCCTTTTATACAATGCACTGCATTATAACCTCCTATAAAGCTGTTTCATTACCAAAAGAGTCTATAAAAAGTGTTATACAGGTGGTGCCTGAAACACAATGGTCTGATTTACGATTTTTTTTACTTTACGATGGTGCGATAGCGATGCGCATACAGTAGAAACTGAATTTTGATTTTTTTTCTTCCTGTGCAACCGATATGCGGTACAATACTCTCTGATGATGCTGGGCAGCAGCAGCGATCTGCATCTCCTAGTCTGCCATGCGGTCGCTAATGTATACAGCTGATGCTCTACAGTGTTCTGTGTTGCCAGCGTTTTTTTGGATACCCCCCCCGTATCTACATTGTGTTTTGCGCATCCATTATGCCTACGAAATGCCCACCTGTGTCTGTGTCTCCTGAAAGTGGCATCAAAGTGGAAAGTTCATAATGACTGTTAAGGTAGGCTAGGCTATGATGTTTGGTAGGTGTTATGGCATTGGTGGGTGGAAGCAACTGTGAGAAACTACAGTAATAAGTTTACGGTAAGTTCTGTTAAACGCTTTACTGAGTGTTGTTTCCGACAAAGAGCGGTGCCATTAGCCAGGAGCTAGCGCTAAACATTAATGTTTGGCAGTAAACAAAAACGGAAGATGCCACAATTGAAAATAAACAAAACAAAACAAAAACTCTTAGCAAGACAGTGGTTGCAGGTGAGTTCACAAGGGGTAGTGGAAACTGAGTATTGACAGGAAGTCCAGGTAGGATCTGAATCCCATCTATGATTGGTTCTTATGTTCTTATCAGTCATCCAATCAGTGCTCAGTATGTAGATGGGGCTCAGTCTGCGTTCTATTGCTGAAGTTGCCACAGGTGTGGCAGTAGGTTAGCTGTTCAATCTTGGGTTGTAGGAATGGGTTCATCCATTTTGTTAAATCCATTGCTTAACAATGTTTTACAATATTACAAGATTGTTGTAAAACAAAAGAATAATATCATCCAAGGGGATATGCATACTTTTTACAGGTGCTGCATTTACCATCATTTTCCTGTGCAGCAGGGTTTGTAAGCTCAGAATAGCTCATGGGTTATGTTGTGATCTGCAAAGTGCAGAGGTACATGTGTGATGCTGAGCTAACATAACATCAGGCTTAAAGTGTTGTCAGGAATCACAGGTGCTTGTTGACTCAAAATCAAGTCCTGAGACTCCTGAGCTGAATTCAGTGTTTGTTCCGCATGAGAGCGGATGGTACTGCAAACATAGGTAAATGCCTTCCCCACTGATTTTTCCTGTCAGGTTACTGGGTGCATCCTGTTTGTACAGAAATTTTCCTTTTCATGACCTTGTCCTCCTCTTGCGCAACTTGCAGCTCCCTGGCAGCCATTCCACCCGCACCTTGACTTTCCAAGTGCTTTGGTCATGCTAGTTGCTCAGAGGATGGCACTGCTGAGTCAGGCTTCCACCAAGGCCCTTGTATTTGAAGGCCTTTTGTGGCCACTTCCAATCATCTCATTTTATTTGCCAAATGATGATCTCTTTCCCTTCCTTGCTTCTCTCATAGAGGGATAAATGCTGTTGCTCTTTAATTCCTGGCTCGGTCCTGAAGTTACAGCTGTCAGACTGTCTGTTCTAATTAGACAGTCAGCAGATGACTGCAGATCGCCTGCGGAGGTTCTACCATGGGGGGTAGAGGTTATTCTTTTCTGTGACTGGAATTTGCTATAGGGCTGGACAGTGAATTCTGCTTTATAAATCAACAGATAGAAGGACACATGCATATACAGTATACAGATATGCATTTTCATATGTTTACTTGTGAAATGTAAGCTGGTCTTGCCTTCACAGAAGTACTTTATTAATTTATTATATTATAATAATATTTATTAATAATTAATAATTAGCATGCTTACTAAGTTATTACTCTTCACTCATGTGTACATCCCCCTTCCTCCCAAGAATGTAACTTGCTCCCTAAAAGCCATCTTCGCGCTGAATTCTCATAAATTGAAGATGCAATTATCATTGCATTTTAGCGGTGAAAATTTTTATGTGTTACTGAGCCCTAATATAGACATGAAATTATGTTAAAATCTCTAAACCGCATTAAAATTGACATGACTACTTCAATGGATAACTTTAGTTATAACATAAGAAGACAGCTTCCCTTCATTATTCTATATCTGTCTAGTTGCACTCGTTCTGCTCTTTTGTAGTTAACTGTACAGCTATTAAGAAATAAATGAAAAAATGCTAATGAATTCACACGGATGTTTGGGCTCACCATCTTCGAACACGACATTCTGTAACTTTTTATTTCTTGAGTGCTTGAGAGTTTGTTGGACACATCGGCCTCATTGAACACCATTATCTTAAAATTGGCATCATAACTCCTCCTCGGTCTTTGGCTAACTTGTTCTTTTTTTCCAGACCGCCTTGAAGTTTCACCTACTTTCATACCATTTGGTCATTTCTGTGGTCATTCCCAGAAAAAATGCCATCTTATGTAACACACACACATACTATTTATATATATATATATATATATATGGCAATATGCTACATGTATGTATGTATGTATGTATGTATGTATGTATGTAGTCCCTGTACCTCACTAACTTGTGATGTAATACTGTAAAGTAAGGTAAGGTGTAGCGGATACACTCTGCTAACATCTTTACAGTTTTATGTCTCATGATTGTTTTGTTGATATACATTTGTGCCGTGTCTTTGTTCTGATCTCATAAATAATCTGTAATCCAGCAAAATGGGGCTAAAGGATGTAGAAAACTTTCTGAAAAAAATTGTAAAGAAACAAGTTGTACGTGTTGCACTGCACTGTGCTGCATGGTGTGTTACTTCGTAACCTTGTTTTGGAGTTTTCGGATGGGCTGGGAATGCATTGCTGTTTTTTCCATTTATACTGCCTGGCCCAAAAAAAAAGACACATACTGTAATATTTGGTTGGAGCGCCTTTAGCTTCGATTACGGGACGCATCCTCCGTGGCATCGTTTCAATAAGCTTATGCAATGTCGTAACATTTATTTCAGTCCAGAGTTGCATTCATTTTTCACCAGGATCTCGTATTGATGCCGGGAGAGTCGGACCGCTGCGTAAAATCTTCTCCAGCACAAGATCCCAATGCTGAGCTCATTTTTTGGGCACATAACCTTACTGAATCTAGACCTGATCAACTGAAGCAACCCCACATCATATCACTGAGTTAAATCCAGGTGGTGACTTTTTTTTTGGCCAGGCAGTGTAATATCTGTAAAATAGCATCCCAGTATAGGGAATGTTGATATATGCAGAGTTTCCAGGAGTGAATTAAATGGGTAAGACAGTGTTCACCTGTACTTTGTAAGCCAAACTAAAGGCTTGTGACAAAGCTGATTTCTCATAATCTACCTATCTTGAGGGATGGCTTGAGCAGGAGTGTTTTGCGCTGCGTGAACAGAAATTTCTGTGTTTTCTTTCGTATGTCTGAGAAAAGACAACAGTGACACTTAAAAAATTGAAAAATATCGATGACTTCTGCAGCAATACTGAATATCCACAAAGCAGTGTCCCTTTCTCTCAGCAGAAGAGTACACTTCTCAATGAAAGTGTCAGAGGTTCACTTGACCTCTGGTCATCCACATCTTTGGTGCTAATACCAGAATTGTGCTCTGTCCGCAATAAAGCTCAATAAAATAAACAGTGCTGTCACCCCTTGTCACTGTGACATCTTGTTTCAGAAGATGAGGAAAACAACCTCTTCTTCACAGATACTGCTCCTTCAGTCACCAAGAGGGTATTGGATTTGTAATAGGAAAATGCAGAGAAACAGTGTCAAGGCCCTGTTATGGGCCATCCCTCATAGGTGTGGGAGGTACTGAAATGTGAGACCTCCAGAATGTACTGCCCTAATACGAGGGAGTGGCAAGAGCTGTAGGTGAACAGCTGGCAGCACTGGTGTGCAAGCCACTGAGACAGAACTGAGGTTTGGGAGGTGTTTGGGTGTTCAGAAGGGACTATGGGCCTTGTTTTCCTCAAGAAATGATGAGTGTATCATTGTGCCAGTGGGTACATATAGCCTGCGGTGTGGCAACTGGTCCATTCAGGACTCCAGGGTACAGAATGCTGGCTCCAGGTCTCTCAGACCTCTCTATCATGTGTCAGATGGTGAATTATTGTTGTCTTCCATGAGGACATGCCGGCATTCTTCATTTTCAGTCCCAGAATTGATGGCTGGGCCCCCAGGACTGGGCCTGGCTCTCTCTCTTGCTGCTGGTCTCCTTCTATTCCGCTTTTTCAACTCCTCTGAGTTCTCTGACATAAATAAATAAGGAGGCCTGATGTACACGTACACACACACACAGACCTTGACAGGACCTCCGCAGGGTCCCATTACTCTGAATGGAAGTACAAGGCAGCAGCTGGGTTATTCACAAGACTAAGGATCAAAAGTTCCCGTGACCTTACATGACCGTTTCCCCTGTGGTGGCCAAGTGGAGATCCATGAAGGAGGTGGCAGTGGCACAGATGACAGCAACAGTGACAGATGAGCATCTGAAGCCTAAATCTCTGCCTTATCTCTGTCCTGTGTGGTCAGCAAGGGGTTTGCTCAGAGGACCAAACTGGCACTGGTGCAGCCACTCGGCCATCTGGGCTGATCTCATTGAGATCGACGACATCACGGTGGGGTTCATAGACAACTTCCACGTTCTATTGTTCTGTATCCTTTGACACCATGACACACTGGACGGATGGATGGATGGCACCATCTCACACCATCTGGAAGATCCATCCTCATTAAACTGCCTTGTTTTGGGAGAAATCCCGACAAGAGTCAACACAGGTGGGCTCCAGCATTCAGCCTGGACACGGACATGGGGGTTCAGCAGGGCAGTTTTTGACGTGTGTTTGGCTAAGGAAAAGCACAGTTTGTACACAAAGTTAATCTCTGCAGTGCAGCAATGGGGTCTGTAGACAGGGAGCACATACGGTGTTGAAGGTGCAAGACAAGGGAATGCACGGTAAGATTTTTGTCCTCTTTGTTAAGAGAATTAATTATTTTGTTTAAAAAGCTTGTGGCCCCGCTGGGAACAACAGAGATGTTTATAAAAACGCATCAAAGGAAGCAAGAAGTGGTGAGACACCAAGCTTGTATACAAGACAGATATTACCAACAGATTTCACGTTTGTTTGTTTGTTTCACGCCTAATATTTCATTCTTTGGATCATTTGGAATTTTTATGACCCATTTAAATTCACTGGCAGTTGTCACTGGCGTATGTCTTTGTCACATCACCGATACGAAAATAAATTACTGTAGGCAAACAAAGATGAACCATTTGCGTGGCAGGCGAATGCCAACAAATTGAGGCTCAATAAATTATCGCCTCCGCAGTGTGACATTTTAGGTTTGCCATTTGCACTCCATGTTTAATCCGACTCGTGTTTGCAGTGCTTACAAAGGCGAGTCACAAGCGCAGAGGAGAAATGCGTCACTCGCCCCGCTCTCCCCTCTGTGCTCAACAAACAGGCCGGCGTTCCCGGCATTCCGGAGGTGCAGCGCTTCCCATCGAGCCCACCTCCTGACCCTCGCTTGTCAGGAGTTTATTGTGTAATTACAACCTCGAAAGCAGCAGTGATTTGCGGGCGACCCGAGCGGCAACGGCAGGATTCTGTTTTCCGCCTTCGCTCATCCTTCCCAGAAGATAAAGGCAGTCACCACCGGGGGGAGCCCTGTACTTAGAAACACAGCAAAGCAAAGCGGGCTAAGTGGTGGCCGAGGCTGAAGTGTGGAGAGCGGAGAAACTGGAGGGATGGGGAGAGGCCTTTGTGTCTCTTATGTCCTGCCTTAGAAACACAGCGGAGGTAGTTAGGCGGAGCCAGTCAGTGGCACGTAGCCCCCCCGTATAACAAAAAAGCCTTCCGAAGGATTCATTTGGCCAGTATTGCACAGCATCCCGCAGGCACGCACTCCCTCCTTCCCCAAATGTATATTCTTGGATCTTCTCCAACCAAACCTGCTGCAGGGGCTGTTGTACAGGGTGATGGGGCACACATATTCGAACTCCCTGGCTGCATGCATTGCCATGTTTGGGGGTCAAGGAGGCGATTGAGGAACACGCAGCAAGCTCCCAAAGCTGGCAATGGGCCCTGCTTAGACCCAGGCTCTAGAATCCGAGTCGGATGTCGGCAGAGGCGTTGTTAGTAGAATAGAAAATTTAATATTATGTGCGGTTTTCCTGTGCATCCTCTGGCTTGTGAGTATGGCACTAATCTCTCCCACTCCAGTTCTTTCAATCCTGCAGCTTCACCCTGCAAACATCTCTGTTCTCTACTGTACACTTTCTAGGTCACAGATCTAATCATTTATCAATAATTTTATAATATTAAATATGTGATGTGCACGAGGTGTGCAAGTAGAAGAAGTGTTGCTAATAAACACGGTCGGGAGTGAGCGGTAGAGGAATTCAGGAACAAGCTGAGTTTTATTTGTTGGCACCAAATGTATATTCCTTGTAAGGAGAAGCATATCAGAACATGTGCTTACTACAAGGTTTAAATAAGCCTCATGTACAACTTCTCCTCTCCTCTCTGCTCTCATTTATGAATTAGCACCCTTTATATACAGAATAAACCTGAGAACATGCTGCCCCAGTGTACACAGTGTCACTGTAAAGCAGCTGATCATTTAATTTCAGCTTCTGGTTTGTGCAGTGCTAGAAATTTGTCTGCAAGAAACTGAGGCATTCTAAGTTGGTAAATTTCACGAGAAGCTCATTCCTGTCCCATAATGCCTTGTGGTTTAGTAGAGCAAGCTGTAAGGGATATACTTTGCCAATATCCTGTCTCATGTTTGCCTTGTTTCAACACATTTGTGCATTGTTTCCATTCTGATCACAGAAATAAAGTGTATTCTGGCAAAACAGAACCAAAGTGGTAGAAAAGCTTGCCAAAAGAGATGAAAAGAAGGTAACAAGGCTTGAAAAAAACACAGGATGGAACTGAATTTTTGAAGCGATTACAAGAATTGAAAAGTGCGAGTCACCCATCACAGTTCATTACAATAGGCTGTCTTTTTTATTTTAAATTGTTCACTTCACTTACTCTTTTATCATAAATTTTGCAGGCACAGTCCCTGTGCAACTGCATGTGTAGGCCGAATGGGACGCTGTGTAGGGCGGTGCTGCATGAGCTTCAAGGACTTTTATAGTTTTTAGTAATATTTTTGAAAGTTGGTTTGGGGGTTTTCTTATGGGCTAGGAACACAATTTTTTCTCATTTAAAATGATTTAAAATAGCATCCCACTTTATGCAGTTCCAGTATTTGTCAAAAGAGTCAAAAGAGTTTATTTGTCATGTACCCGGTTACTGAGTATAGCATGTAGTGAAATGTGCTATGATTCAGGATAGGAGACTGTGCAGAAAAATTTACGAGTAAAACAAACAAACAAACAACCAAACACCAAGAAGACAAGAAACAAACAGCAAATAGATAAATAAGTAAGTAAGTAGGTAAATAAATAAATAAATAAAACAGTAAATAAACCTTAAGGTGCACTGGAAGGACAGTGACAGTGAGGGGAGCGGTCAGAGGATATTGTAAACCCTGGTTTGTGAGGATTGTGATGGGTTCAGAAGTCTTATGGCCTGTGGGTAGAAGCTCCTCCTTAGCCTCTCCGTTCTGGCCATAATGCTTCTGAAGCGTTTGCCTGATTTCAGCAAGATGAATAGATGGTTGCTGGGATGAGACAGGTCACCGACGATCCTAGTCGCTCTGGTCCTGCATCTCCTGGTGTAGATGTTCTGTAGGGATGGCAGATCAGATCTGGTGCAGTGTTCTGCTGCCTGGATCACTCTCTGCAGTGCCTTGATGTCGCGAGCACAGCTATTCCCAAACCAGGAGGTGATGTGCTGAGTCAGAACGGTTTGTACAGCACCAGAGTAGAAGGTTTTAAGGATTGCCGGAGAGACCTGAAACTTCCTCAGCTGTCTGAGGTGGTGAAGACACTGCTTTGTTTTATTGGCTTGAGCTCAGATGTGTACAGTCCATGTCAAATCTTCAAGGTATTTGAAGCTGCTCACCCACTGCAGTCCTGTTGATTTTAAGGGGGGTGTAGGACTGTTGCTGTCGCCTACCAAAGTCCACCACCATCTCTTTAGTTTTGCCGACATTCAGGTGGAGGCAGTTCTCCTGGCACCATGATGCCAAGTTCTCCACCTCCTCCATGTATGCTGTCTCATCATTTTTGGAGATGAGGCCCAGCACCACCGTGTTGTCAGCAAATTTGATGATGGAGTTGGAGGCGTGCGTGGCCACACAGTCGTGAGTGTAGAAGGCATAGAGCAGAGGGCTAAGTACACAACCTTGTGGAGCTCCTGTGTTGAGTATGATGATGCTGGAAGTGCAACTGCCAACTCTCACCGCCCGTGATCTACCTGTGAGAAAACTGAGAACCCAGGCACACAGGTGGCTGTTCAATCCCAAGTCTCAATTTAGTGAACAGTCTGTGGGGGACAATGGTATGGAAAGCTGAACTGTAGTCAATGAACAGCATTCTCACATAGCAATCTCCCTGTTTCCTATCCACATGACTGAGGGTGGTGTGCAGGATGTGGGATATGGCATCATCCGTGGATCTATTGGGGCGGTAAGCAAACTGAAATGGATCTTCAAAGTTGGAGATGGATGCTGTGATGATGGCTTTGATGAGTCTCTCAAAGACCTTCATGACTACCGAGGTCAGTGCAACGGGCCAGTAGCCATTTGGGCATGAAGACTTATTGTTCTTCGGTACCGGGACAATGGCGGATATTTTAAAGCACATAGGGACTGTGGACTGAGCCAGAGACTCGTTGAAGATGGTAGTGAGAACTCTGGTCAGCTGATCGGCGCAGCAGCGCAGCAGGCGCCCGGAGATGCGGTCCGGCCCCAGTGCACTCCTGATGTTAACCCGCTTCAGCGCCCTGCGCACGTCGGACTCGGCCACGGTGATGACGTCACCACACTCCATCGACTGGCTGTGGCTGTCGCTGCTGTCGCGGGTGACTTTAGCGCAATCGGGCTTGAAACGGGCATAGAATGTGTTGAGTTTGTTGGCAAACTCGTGGCGAACCCGTATTTGCCGTGTTTTCTGGAACATAAATGTGTAAATTTGGGTTTACCTGTACTGGAGTTGTAACGTCAGGTCAGCCTTTAATGTATCCTGTATGTTGAAGAAAATATCCTATAACTTAAAGCATAACAATGAATCCGTGAGTTGTGCTTTGCCCAGACTGTGTGATCAGGTGATTCTCTAGCGGGTAGCTCAACTCCACAGCAAGCTAAGCTGCAGCACACAAGCTTATAGTTGAACTATAGTTGAAAGCAGTGGTTGACATACACAGTCAGATGGAGAGTCATCTTATCGCTTTCTCACAAAACCTCAGTTTGCACCCAACAATGTCATTAATATAAGGAGAACCTGACATGAAGATGGATTCAGGGCTTAAATTAAAATCATTGAAGTTACTTTTAACAGAAAAGCTTTAAGGACTCTCTCAGGTGCTTTTTACCAGAATTTAAATTAATTTTTTAAATAAAAATAAAGCTTTTTCCATAGTTGTTTGAGTCTAACAAAATATATAAATATGGTGGTTGTTCTTCTAATGTTGATGAAACAAGATAAAATGTAGATACTCTTTTAATATTTAGCTTAAATCATTTTCAATAATGAACAGAATAAATATTGAAATAAAATCTTAAAAGTGAGATTAAAAAAATACTTAAATGCGAAACATACAGTATGTTTAACTTAATTCTTGCAGCTTAGTTAGCAATGTTAATATGAATTTTTTTACTGCTGGCTGTCCTTGACTTAAGCCCAACGGTCATGTTGTAAGTTGAATTGTTTGTAAGTCGGCTCAAACTCACGACAGAGTGATTATGTCTGTGTGTAGCTGACTGTACAATAATTCATTTTAAAACATTTATTGATTTTTTTTATCGTTTTGCATTTCTGGCCACCGTATAGCATTCTATCCATGCCGTTGTTGAATCACGCAGCACTGTATTCTTTACCAAAGTTTCTTTTTAGAAAGGACAGTATGGTTATTACATTTTTAAAATACTTCAGTATTCTGCACCATATGACAGCGAGATGCGGTAACAGAGACGTGATCTCCTGTGGCTGTTCTGTTGCTAATGAGAGGAGGTGGATCCTGTAGGGGGGCATGGCAGCGGCTGTGGGATGTTTTCGGTGTGAGCTCACTTCTGTGGAATACACAGTTAAAGGAAAATGTGTGTTGTATTGACATAATACAACAACAAGAACAACAGCCACCGTGTGAGAAGTGAGAAGATGGTTGGTAGCTGTGTGTGGGTGGGGCAGGAGTGTAGCACAGTCTTTTGCAGTGTTCACCTTATGCAACCATTACACTACAATATACACAGAAAACAGTGCAGGAACACACACAATGTTTTAATGCATTTTCATATTTTTCATCTACGGTATAAGCGCTCAGTTGTG
This sequence comes from Heterotis niloticus, assembly GCA_018136845.1. Taxonomy (NCBI): domain Eukaryota; kingdom Metazoa; phylum Chordata; class Actinopteri; order Osteoglossiformes; family Osteoglossidae; genus Heterotis; species Heterotis niloticus. The sequence goes on from JADBHE010000216.1 coordinate 25,713, forward strand.
TCACAGTACTGCACATATTTTTATATGGCTGTCTGCAGACGCTATTGTTGCACTGCCATGTTGTAGATATACAGTATATTGTACATAAATGTTTAAATTATTTATGATTCACTTGCTAAAATTCTGGAAATCATTTAAACATTTTTTTGACAGTTTTTGTCCATTTTGTTTTCTAAATTATTAATTAATTTATTAATTAATGGCCATTGTATGTGTCTGCTGTATGTTGACTATGATTTAGGTCAAAGATAACCTGTATTTAGCTTCTTAAATATAGCCTACTTCTGTCAACGGCCCTACATATTTAAAAATATTGCCTGCAGCACTACAGTAGGCATAATGTTTTTTTCACTAGTTGGAAGTAGCTGGAATTCTGCTTTTCTGATTTTGAATTTAAAAGATGAGCAGCTGGTTTAGAGCATCACAATGTCTAATTTACACTCAAAGACAATGAACTACCCTAACCACATTGTTCTCAGCACTGTTAGATTATAGCTAAGAAGAGCAGAATCGAAATAGACTTCTGATGGCTTTGGCTTCTAATGTAAATGTAAAAATATTTTGATGTTTAAGGCCCTTATGTGAAATCTGCCACTATAATACTTTTCATCATAAATATACATCGATCAGCCACAACATTAAAACCACCGATCTAATATTGTGTAGGTGCCCCTCGTGCTGCCAGAACAGCTCTGATCCATCGAGGCGTGGACTCCACAAGACTTCTGAAGCTGTCCTGTGGTATCTGGCATCAAGACATTCACAGCAGTCCTGTAAGTTGTGAGGTGAGACCTCCACGGATCGGACTTGTTTTTCCATCACTTCCCACAGATGCGTGATCGGATTGAGATCTGGGGAATTTGGAGGCCAAGACAACAGCTTGAACTCTTTGTCATGTTCCTCAAATCATTCCTGAACAATTTTTGCAGTGTGGCAGGGCCACTGCCATCAGGGAATACCGCTACCATGAAGAGGTGTATAGGGTCTGCAACAATGTATAGGCAGCTGGTACCTAGGTGGTAACATCCACATGAATGCCAGGACCCAAAGTTTCCAGGCAGAACATTCCCCATAGCATCACACTACCTCCACCGGCTTGCCTTCTTCCCAAAGTGTATCCTGCTGCCATCTCTTCCCCAGGTAACTCAGCCGTCCACATGATCTAAAAGAAAACTTGATTTGTCAGACCAGGCTACCTTCTTCCATTGCTCCATGGTCCAGTTCTGATGCTCATGTGCCCATTGTAGGTACTTTCAGCGGTGGACAGGGGTCAGCACAGGCACTCTGACCGGTGTGCAGCAATGCAGCCCCATACATGGCAAAGGTGTGATGCACTGTGTGTTTTGACACCTTTCTATCATAGCTAGGATTAAGGTTTTCACAAATTTGTGCTACAGTAGCTCTTTTGTGGGACTGGACCAGACGGGCGTGAGTGAGCCTTGGGCACCCGCGACCCTGTCACCGGTTCACCGGTTGTCATTCCTTGGACCACTTCTGGTAGGTACTGACCACTGCATACTAGGAACACCCAACAAGACCTGGTGTTTTGGAGATGCTCTGACCCCATCATCTAGCCATCACACTTTGGCTCTTCTCAAAGTCGCTCAGATCCTTATGCTCGCCCATTTCTCCTGCTTCCAACACATCAGCTTCAACAAATGACTTCTCTTGCTGCCTAATGTATCTCCGCCCCACCCCTTGACAGGTGCCATTGTAGCGAGATAATCAATGTTATTCACTTCATCTGGTTGTGGCTGATCTGTGTATATTCATGATGGTTACCTTTTATAAATAAAAAAATGCACATGTTGACCATTATTAAGGCTTGCCAGCATTGTTCTTTAATCCACAGCTTGGACCACCTGCTGTGGAGCCCCCTGTTAGAGGGTGAATTGAAGAAGAAGCTCCTGTGTGGTTCATGATGACTCCACAGAGACCCCCCAGGTGCACCATACCAAGGTTCAGCCAAACTCAGGTGCCCGAGGCGCATGGGCACAGCTTGAAGGCAGGCTTGGATTTATTGCTCTGGGGTGTATATGCCGCAGGGCACTCTGGTGATTAGTCTACAGCAAGCAAAGCCAAGCCCTCCCAGCACGCTGGCATTACTCACAGAGGCAGGCACAAGTTTTGTGTGGTTGTGTGTTTGTGTCTGCATGTGTTTGTTTTCCTGTGTGTGGGATTCCGCTTTGCTGGAGCGCCACATTGTGTGATTGTGTGATGAAGGCCTTCCAAAGCACCTCTTGCATTACAGCATTGCTGCAGGAGCTCACGCTCAAGGAGGACAGAAACTAAGTAATAAAAGATTTGGAATCCACCAAGGATCCTGGAAACACTTGCAAAGGAACGACCAGTGTGGAGATGTACAGCGAGGACAAAAGTGGCATCATTCAAAGCCAGAAGGACACAGGAAGCAAAGGGAAGAGAGAGGAATAGAGGAGAGTCATGCAAAAAACTCAAGTCATCACCAGACCCTCCTCATCTTGCCTTCACTGACAATGTACATTCAAACCTTGAAATGGGTTGTCAGAAGGCTTTCTTTCCACTATACCAACAGCAATGAAACATCATAAGATCAACATCACCTCCACCACCACCAACAACACAATACCTCATCCTCACTGGAATGACACAGATAAAGATGGTCCTCATGGATAAGAATGGACAAACTAGTGTGTGTGTGGAAGGGTGGACATGGTCTCACCTCTCTCTGGTACCTGGCATGACGATAGATGTAGTGGTGTGGAATGAGACAGGATGCTTATTAGTTATACTACTGGGACTGAATTTGGGAAACGGTGGTATTGGCTCTGTGGTCCATTTGTTCTGGGGCCTGTGGAGCCTGATGCTCAACATGCTGTTTGGTAGGATCTGCGTAATGTTCACAGACACAAATTTGGACTCCGCTGAGTTTGTAGGAAGTTTCTGGGTTGATTCTAGGACAGGAGAGGTGGTCGGGGGGTTGCTGATACCAACGGCTTTTGTTCCCTGTCAATAAGGCAAGGGAAAAGCTGCGGAATGAAGATGAAAGGCTCATCGGTGCTGTAATCACATTGTCTCCTGCATTTGAGCCCAATATTCATCTTCTTGCAAGACTGCCTCTGCCCCGGTGCCCGACTCTCCATGCCATAAATCACCATTGGACTGGAGCCGGCTCCCGATCCCCGGGAAGCCGCAGAAGCCCATGTGGGTCCCGCTGAGCTTGGTTGCATGTGCTCAGATCAGTACCATGAAGCAAACCCCCCCCGAACCAAATGCAACTTTGTCCAAAGAGCATGGAATCAGGATGGATTCCAGGCCATCAGTCTAATGGCCGTATGTACTGTATGAAAGGGATGCCTCTACTGAATAAGATGATTCAGACTGTTTTTTCTGCTAAAGTAATACAAGCATATTAATAACAGAGATCAACAGAGATCCTTCATAGCTAAAGAATTATTGATGATGGTCCCACAGTTAAAGGCCCAGACTGGTTATTCCTGTTACTGTAGTGAGATTAATTCTTCCTGTGGTTTCTGTGTATACCAGTGCTTGGTCACATCATTTCAGCACACTCACTGATTCCCCTCCCGGGTTGCAGAAGTGTAATTCATAGCCCTGTTTAGGGGGGTCCTGAAACATATACACAATAGACCCACCAGGTTCTAGAGTCACATGGTGGAAGCTCACAGCAGACACGAGCATCTACCAGCAGACTTCCTGTCACACGGCAGAAAAAGCAGCAATCGGCCTTGCTGGATTCCATTCTTCAAGCCACATTCCCTTCATCTGTTTATTCATTTGCACAGCTTGTAATTGCATACACAGCCGGATATTTGCTGAAACAATTCAAACTTAATAGGCCAAAAACTTCCCCCATGATGGATGAAACAGGAATTTACCTCATGAAGTTTGAGCCTGGAACCTTCTGGTCACATTTGCAGTTAGCTAGCATGTGCCCACCTGTCGCAATCTGTTTGTCAAGTCCAGGTGATGAAGATTTATACTGCTGGGGGATGGTCACTGGGGGTCTGTATAAGCGCAGGTATGTAACCAGATGGCGGCTGAGGAAAGGAAAAAAAAAAAAAACTCTCAGTCAAGATAACAGGGAGAGAAATAAACCTCTGGGGGTCTACGTTCCAGTAGCTGACCCTCACCCCAGGGTACTCTATTGTGAATTCAGAGGATCTCTGGGGATTTACAATATATAGCCAAAAGTATGTGGACCCCCCCTTCTAATGACTGAGCTGAGCTGTTTCGGCCGCACCCACACAGCATACAAACGCGGTCTAGACAACTGTGTGCTTATACAGTAACTTTGTGGCCACAGTTTGGGGAAGAAGCTCCTTTCCAGCTCCAGCATGGCTGTACCCCCCAGGCACAAAGTGGGCTCCAAAAACACATGGTTTGACCAGGCTGATGTTGAAGAACTTGAGTGGCTGCACAGAGCCCTGACCTCAACCCTACTGAACACCTTTGGGATCAACTGGAACACCAACCGTGAGACAAGGCCTTCTAGCATGACCTCACTGATGCTGTTGTGAGCGAATGGGCACAAATTCCCAAAATCTGGAGGAAAGCCTTCCCAGAAGACTGGAGGCTGTTATAGAAGCAAAGGAGGGGGGAGGGGGGCAACTCCATATGAATGCCCATGGGTTTGGAATGGGATGTTCAATAAGCACATATGGGTGTGGTGGTCAGGTGTCTGCATACTTTTGGCCATACAGTGTAGTCTACAGCTAAAAGACCAGTTGAAAGGGTAACACAGAGCTAGAGTCCTTGGAGACAGGAGTCATGGTCCTGGTCCAGTGTGACTGATCCACAGCTGAAATGTGCCAGTCAGGTTCCAGCATTGGGTGGCTGGTACCCCCACTGTAGTAGAGCCCTTCCTATTTTTATCCAAGGAGAGCTAGAGAATAACACACACACTGGCACACATGCACATAGCGTCACACATGATTTGACAGCTGATGCCTCTGCTGCTCTTAGCCTGATGAACCTGTTGGTTCGCAGGACTTTGCCAGACATTAATCTGCTGCAGAAAGCCAGCGCTGTCACTCCGGCGGGCCGCTGACTGCATCCAAACCAAGCTGCACATTGATGCTGTGAAGCCAGATGAGTGTGTGATGGATTCTGGGCGGTAGTGACACAGCCGTCTGTCCAGCACAATGAATCGCAGATCCTGGTTCAGCAATGACCTGCAGGACCTCCACACCCAGCGCTGCAAGAAGAAGGCACTTACCATCCAAAGGGACAGCAGTCACCCCAGCCACAAACTATTCTCCTTGCTCCCATCCGGAAGACGCTTTAGAAGCGTTCGGACAAGGACGAAACGGTTCCGGAACAGTTTTTTCCCCCACACCGTAAGACTGCTAAACCACTGACCCCTCCCTGGGCAGTGGAACAGTCTATCGGGGTCTGTCTGTCTATCTGTCTATCTGTATGCCTGTCCCACCCATTGTGGAAACCCATCTGGTTCACCCGTCTCTGGTGCTTTTTGTTGTTGTAGGTTTAGTCTGTAGTTGTTGGTTTGGCTGCTGTGTCTTCTCCCCCCCCGCCAATCCCTGATGTATATCCGTCTCCCCACATACCTATCCCTATTTACTAACCGTTTGTTCTGCTCTTTATTTATTACTACTCTATTTATTATTATTTATTGTTCTCCTGTCCCGACTACGTATTTATGTCCATATTTGCACTGAGGATGCCTGGAAAACGAAACTTTTCATGGGGACAACACTGCTATGCTGTGTTGTTCACCCATGACAAATAAACCTTTGAATCTTGAATCTTTGAATCAATACAGTGGGGCTGCTGAGAGTCTTCTTTAGCTCACTCATGCATTGCAACACTGTCTCCCACTATTGCCAGGACCTGTGCCTTGCTCCCCCCTGGATGATACATCTCCAATATGGAGTCACTGAAAAGCATGCAGAAAAACAGAAAAAAAAGTAGGGTAAATATGGACATGGGGAGCGAGGTTAAGTATAATAAATGTGCTTAGAATCAGGAAAGGTGTAGTAACTACTTACCGTATCATTTGGGCAACTCTACCCAGGCTCCATGGCACAGCGCTCTCACTCTGCCCCATCCACTGCTCACCGAGACAAAAATCTGGCAGTGACACGAGGCAACATAACTGTTTGATGGATGCTTCAGCACAAAGGAGAGTAGATGGTTGTTATTTTTGTGCAAAAAATGATGGTGTTCAATAGATGATAACTAATCCTACATCTACTGCAGTGTGGAGTAGATCAGGGACTGTGAGGTGGCCAGGAAGGAGATGTTTATGGGATCTCCTAGATCATCCTAGAGAACCAGCAGCTGTACAGATCTGCAGTCTTAGCTGCGCGTTCCATTCTTGGCATCTGAGGGTCCACTGATGCTTTGGCAATGCTGAGCCCCACTCTGGACCCACAGCTACAGTCAGATGGAGATGTCTGAGTCCATGGTTCCAATTTATAGGAGCAACTTGCTGCCACATTTACTTTGGGCTCCTAGTTGTCAAACTGCCCTTACTGTTCTGGATGTTTATGAAAAGTTTCTGTTTAATAGAACAGTATTTTTTCATTCTCTTCTGGGTTTTCTTGAGGGCACCGGAATATAAATTGAATACAATTTTTTGATCTAAATCATATTTGCGGCAAATTACAGTTGAAGCCACTTTTCAGACAGATGATAATTTATCTGAAGAGGCCGCTGATTTCTGAAGCGCGTCGCAGGAAAGGGGTCTATTTCGGGCCTCGGAATGAGTGACATGCATCAATTGCCCAGAAGCCGCTTGCAGCCGGGCGCTGCTGGCCCACGTACGTGTGGAGACAGCAGACGTGTGTCCGGACTGCAATGAGCGCTCGGCAAGCTTGTTGGGGGGGGCAGATTCCTATTGCCCGGATAATTTGTGAGGGGGGAGGGGGCAAATGACCCGCAGCAGATTGGCTGCACGGCAGAGGGTTGCGAGAACAATGTTCTCCTTGGGCAGTGGCCTGAGGAGAGATGAAGATGGCCTTTTGATTGTGTGTGTGAATGTGGAGGGAGTGTGACCTGCTAGAGGCCAAACATGATCAATGTGGTCATTACCAGTCCTCACGGTGCCCCCTGAGCTGACCGACTCATGCCCAGATAGCCAGGGAGGGAGCTGACCACATATTCTATGCATGCCTGTCCGTTAATCGGTAAGTGGATTTCTGAACATTTTTATGTTATTATAAATTATAAACCTATGTGTGTCGAACCAGCAACCTCATGACTAAATGTTATTGTACAAACCCTTGAACACCCAGTTGGTCTCTGTTTGAAACCCACACCTACACAAAGCAGTAAGTTTGATGTTTGAATGTGATCTTTAAGTACTCAGTTACAGTGTTTACTGCTGTGTTGCTGTGTTATCTCCAGTTTTGTTTTTCTGTTTTACTTTTATTTAAACACAGTGTTCTATAACTTAAAATTCGTAAAGCATGTTTGGGCTGGAAAATAAAATTATTGAATCCAGCTCAGCCTGTGCGGAGTTTATATGTTCTCCCAGCATCTGTGTGGGTTTCCCCCCACAGTCCAAAGACATGTGTTTCAGGGATAACTGTAAATTGCCCATAGTGTGTGACTGTGTGGTTACCCTGTGATGGCCCGATGTCCCATCCAGGGTGTTCCCTTCTAGCCTAGGGCCCAGTAGTTCTGTGATAGACTCTGAACTGCTGTGATCCTGACCTAGAAAAGCGGTTAACAAAGGCGAGCGACTGAATGCGTTTTGGGCCTGGTGGCCGCAGGGGGGCACTGCAGCACACGTTCCACACGGCAAGAGCAGAAACAACAGCTGCGCTCAGCAACGGAGTCACGAGTGAGGAGGAGGGGGAAACCACAGATGCGGAACCTCATTCTTCCACCTCAATGTTTATTCCTCTCAGTTTTACGCCCCACTGTCCTGAGTGCTGCTGTGCCTGGGAGGGGAGGCGTGTGACTCTGAACAACGTGGGACTGCAGACTGAGGCGCTCCTGAAAGTCAGTTTCTCCTTCCCTCCTTCTCATTCCAGATACATGGTCTGTTTGCCAGTAAGATCACAACCTAAGCATCACAATAAAGACAACTGCACACACACAAAACAGCACGCACTACTTGAAGACATTTACACTTATTCACGCCGAATGTTCCCCAAACGCCAGTTAACACAAGTTTAGCCGTTTACACAGCTGGGTAATTTTTACCGTGTTGATTCGGGATCGGTACCTTGCTCAGATGGTACGATTTGGGATCCGAAGGCAGAGGCTCTACCCACCTGTTACCCTCATAAGGCAACAGATTATATTCTAGCAGATGTGGAAAATAAGTACAGTATATTACATTGTTTACCTGCTTGTAGGAACCGGATGTGACGAAAGAACCTTGATATCTGGGGAATGAACAAATCGGTGTAAAAAGATCAAGGTAGAAAAATCACACCCCCGGCCCCTTACTGGTTCAGGACACAGTATCTACCAGGTCATAGAGACCCTTGGAAAAAATGGAGTCGAGTTAATGCAACGCCCTGGGGACGGTACTGTCGCGGGAACTGAGTTCAGGAGGTTCCAGTTCTCAGATAAACCCTTGATGCTAAACAATGGCTTCTCGTGACGCAGCACCGTAGACACCGAGGACCTTGTTTTCCGTCAGCTGGGCTCCGCGCGAAGCCGTAAGTTAGCAAATGTTCGACGGCTAATTCCATTATTTAGCGGAAAGCGGTACAACGGTCTTGGAGAGGGAAAGTAACACTACGAGGTGTAACTGCTTTAAGCATCTTTAGGTGTGTAGGATAACAGGGCTTGCGAGGATGCCGGGGTCCTCCTTTCACTTCCTCGACTGTGAGACGTACTGCGTTATGAGAACCATGTACCCATGATCTCAGTTACAGTTTGGCAATCTGCAGCCTTTCCTCTGTCCTCCCGTTTGGGCTTGAACCCTTTCTTTTCCTCCAGCGTGTTTTATTTTTCATGCTATTCATTTATTTAAATATGATGCATAGCCCCTCTCTTGTTCAAGCCAGTTCAAGCATGCTGTATAATTAAATTATTACTGCTGAAAAATTATTTTCTATACAATATTATTATTCACTCAGTTTTAATGTTACATAACTTTTCCCTTATGATATGAAGTTTTAGTGATTTTTTGAGGTAAACTTGGGATGGGACTGGAATGAGAATAAGAAATTTCATTCCAAGGTTTTTAAATATTTGGTTCATTTCCAGGAATAAATTAGGACCAAATAATGGGGGATAAATGAATATGATTTACTGAGAAAGAAAAAAAAACATTTTATTTTGTGGTAGAAGCAAAATTTAAAGGAGTTCTGAGAAGAATGCAGACCACGGCAAAGCAAATGATTTAGACTTTGCTCAGTACGAGGATTTAAAAATCCTCAGATGATCCATCTGTCGCAGCCTGTCTGTAAACTGCCATCTGGGATGGCTCCTCTGCAAATACTGACCCAGGTGAAGTGATGTAAGGGGTTGAATTAACATGGATATTTGCTGTTGTGAGTTGCAGTCATGGATTAGAATCTGTGCCATCGACACTGTTGCCTGCCCAGCAGGTCTCATGGAGGGATAGTAGGGTTTGAGCCGGGTTGTCTGCAGACTTTGTCTCATGGAAGCTGAGCTCTGGCCATTTGCCCTCAGCAGGACCCATGTTACAAAGGACCCCCATGACCCCCTGTCCCGACCTCCATGGGGGATTGATGTTCTGATCCTTTCTGAGTGGACCAAATGGCAATGACTAGTCTGACAAACCACCACAAACCTGGTTATAAAAACATGCAGTTCCTTTAAGATATCTCACCTTCAGATGAGTTCTGAGCTCATTTCTCTAAGATGATGCTATAAAAATACATGTTCGTATAAGCTGTTAAACAAGCCAAACTCGTGGATAATATAGTTAGGGCCTGTAGATTAGAGATAACATTCATTATAATATAATGCCTGGTAATAAGAACTAAAAAGATGCTGCATGAAATTATCTTTCCTGGCTGATCATCTAAGTAGAAGGAATCAATGGGAAAAAACATCACTGATAGCTAATAGCTTTTTGCATCCATTATAATCAATGCAATAAATTATATCATCAGGAAGAGGTTTATGACCTTGTGTAAAGCTGAATGGCATAGGAGGCAGAGGATAGAGAGATCCAGAAAGCGAACTGCGTTTTTAGCAGACCCTTTTGGCTTTACAAAGCAGCTTTTAGGGCAAAAACGCAGCGGTCGTCTCGCTTGCTCTAAGGAAGAGGTAGATTGTTTCTTGCACAACACCATTTCATTCTCTTCGCCCTTTCCATGAATATGACTGTTAAGGCAGCAGAGGTGGAGTGCAGAGGCCCACTGTCTAAATCTGGTACTTGGCAGCCCCGATCCGAGCATTCATGGATGACCTTACTGTCACCACTACATCAGTGCCTGGTGGCAGGTGGATCCTTCGGGGCCTAGAGAAGATCATTTCTTGGGCAAGAATAAACTTCAAGCCAGCAAAATCTAGGGCCATGGTTCTGAAGAAGGGTAAGGTGGTGGACAAGTTTTGGTTTTTTGTGGAGGGCGCTGCAATACCATCTATCACAGAGGAGCCAGATACAAGCCTAGGCAAGGTCTTTGATTGTAGCCTCAGGGATGTCGTGGCTGTACAAGCAACGACCAAGAAGCTTGAGACTTGGCTCACCACAGTAGACAAATCTGGCTTACCCGGCAGGTTTAAGGCTTGGTTATACCAGCATGGCATCTTGCCACATGTCCTTTGGCCTTTGCTGGTCTACAAGGTGACGTTGTCAACTGTGGAGATCCTGGAGAGGAAGATTAGTGGCTACCTTTGCAGGTGGCTGGGTCTGCCACGTAGTTTAAGCAGTGCAGCGCTGTATGGAACGAGCAATAAGCTCTAGCTCCCCATAAGTAGTTTGGAGGAGGAATTTAAAGTGTTGCGTACAAGAGAGGCACTGCTGTATCGGGACTCCAGGGACTCCAGAGTGGCATCAGTAGGCATTAGGGTACGGACAGGTAGGAAGTGGAGAGCCCAGGAAGGGTTGGAGCTAGTGGAGTCTTGGCTGAAACACGAGGCTCTGGTGGGCGTCTTAGCAACAGGCCGGGCGGGGTTGGGATTAATTCCTCAACCTCGTTACGACAAGGCCTCTGGCAAGGATAGACGCCATCTAGTCCTGGAGGAGGTGAGGGTAGGTGTTGATGAGGAGCGAACCAGTAGGATGGTGGGCATGCATCAGCAGGGAGCCTGGACAAGGTGGGAAGGGGTGATGGAGAGAAAGATAACCTGGGGTGACATCTGGCAGACGGAACCACAGCGCATTAAATTCATGGTCCAATCCGTGTATGATGTCCTACCTAGCCCAGCAAATCTACACATCTGGGGCAAGAGTGATACTCCAGCATGTCCTCTCTGTACTGGAAAGGGCTCACTGGAGCATATCCTCAGTAGCTGTACAAGAGCCCTGAGTGAGGGCCGCTACCGCTGGTGACACGATCAGGTGCTCAAGGCAATGGCAGAGGCCATCTCTAAAGTCATAGCTAACAACAGGGTCATCCGCAGCCAGAGGAACGTCATCTTTGTTAGGGCGGGAGAGCACCCGCAGCCACAGCCAAGAGCAGCAGTCAGCTTGCTTGCCTCAGCGCTAGACTGAGAGATTCGGGTAGACTTGGGCAGGCAGCTCAAGTTCCCGGAGCATGTGACATCAACTTCCTTGAGGCCAGACATGGTGTTAACATCTGCCTCCTCAAGGCAGTTGCTCATAGTAGAGCTGACAGTCCCCTGGGAGGACCAAATGGAGGAGGCGAATGAGTGCAAGCGGTCCAAGTACCAGGAGCTGGTGGAGCAGTGCTGGAAGAGCAGCTGGAACGCTCGTTGTGAGCCTGTTGAGGTGGGGTGCAGAGCCTTTGCTGGCCGTTCACTATGCAAGGTCCTCACCGTGCTTGGCATCACAGGAGATGTGAAAAGAAGAGCCATAAAGTCTATCGTTGAGGCTTCAGGGAGGGCATCTGGGTCGATTTGGATCAGGAGGTCTGAACCATGGGTTAGTGCTGCTGGGACACAAGCCAGGGCCTGATCAACCCTGGCTGGGTCACCTGAGGGAGGGTGTCTGATGTTGTGAGACCCGAAACACCCGATGACCTCAGAAAACATCACTAAGGATGTGGCCCAGCGCATCCTAGGATGTATTGTTAAACTAAGAACCACACAATGACTACATGTGTAATATAATGTGTCTCTGTGGTACTGAAAAGAAGGTGCAAGCCTTGGACTTTGCAAGATTTGGGTCTGTCGATTTTACCAGCTCCCTGGTGTTCTGGAGGAGAGAGGATGACCCTTTAAAGCCAGACGCTGCATCATCTTACAGTCCTCACGGATACACCGTTTCCAGGCTGAATCTCAAGCACACAGCTGGCATCATCATCTGGGCTGAAAAAATCTGTGATGTACGGTGAGTAAGAGTATGTTAGTGGTACAAATCTGGTACATGTCTAAGGCCTGCTGCCCCACCGACACCTTCAGGAAGAAAGCTGTTCTTCCTCCTCATAAGCAGGTGTAGGTTCCATCACGACGCATCATTTAGTCTGAACTTGCTTTCTCGCATCACGCCAGTCCGAGGTTGACAGGTGGCAGAAATTTATCCGAGCGCTTGTTTAAGCAGCATGTGAGAGGGGACGCCGTGGTCTCGCTGGGAGTCGGGTGTAATCACACTCGGCACATTCTGTCACCAAATAGTCATCTGAAAGCCGCGAGCTGCCGACTGGCTGTTTGTCTCCGTTACATCCCCGGAGACAGGGCTGAGAACGCGACAGTGGCCCTCAATGAGATTTTACCTGCAAGGCACAGAATAAATCAATGAATAAATACTCAAGTGTGTTCAAGAGGGGAGGAAATGGAATTTACTTTGCAGTCGGGAGATGGGAAAATTACCTGCCTTCATTGTCATGCTGCCCCAGATAGCGGCATAATGTATGTCCGATATTAAAGCGGTGAGCAAGTCGACCGTTGGAAGAAAGCAAAAATATCTTTCCATCACACTGGGGGGAAAAGAGCTGGGTGAAATTTATTTGCCTCCCTTAGTCAGTTTTATATAATAAACCCATTAGAGTGTGGAGCATCACATTTTTCCTGTTCCAGGCACTCTGTATTCGTCAACAAAATAGGCTTTTTTGTTGTCTTCTGTGTTATTGAAGGTCCCTAAAGATAACCTGGAGACATGCACCGGTGTCGTTTGCCATTTTGATGTTAACGTTCTGCTGAATGTCACCAAGAGGAATGCCGACTGCCGCTCCCGGCTCCCAGGCGAATGGCGAAATATTAGCTCTCTGTGTACTCGGTGCTGGGGGAGCTGGATCGGCTGGGGGGACGAACACAGACGACTGGCTTTAAAGGACAGCGCAATAATAGTCCCATGGATGACTCAATAATTCTGAATACATCTTGCTCAAGGTCTCTTAGCTTTGGTGAAAATAAAATGGCGTGGGTTGTAACTTCCCCTTTTAACTTGGTTGCAGAACGACTGTGCCCTTAGTGGCACGATGGTGCAGCAGGGAGGACTAGGGCTTCACAGCTTTTGGACTACGGATTTTAAGAAAGGTTTGAAACTGGCTCAGCGCCAATGTAGTGTACAAGTTCTCCATGTGTTTGCACCAGTTACTTCCTGCAGTCCATAGACAAAGATTGGTAGTTCCCATAGGGAGTGAGTGTGTGAGTGTGTGTGTGTGTGTGTGTGAAATTGTCCTGCAGTAAACTAGTGGG
>JADBHE010002174.1:0-11628 GCA_018136845.1 Heterotis niloticus
GTTTTCTACTTCTTGCTTTTAAGTAGGTGTACTGTCCTCCTGCAGTTTCAAAATGGCAGCACACATGTATCTGTCTTTGCAGACATCCTTCTGAAACTGTGCGATTAAGATTCTTGCCTTTCCTCAGTGTCCAGTTCTTGTATGCCAGTGCAGCCACCATGAGCAGAACAAACAAGATCACAATCCCAAGCACCACAAGGGGAACTGCTGGAGCAGACTGGTCTGTTTTGGGCTGGGTGTCTGGGGGCATTCCGGTAATTTCAGCAACAATTATAGTCCCACCTTGGAGATTTAGAGATTTTACTTAGAATGCTGACTACAAACAACTGGTGAAAGGGATTCAAATGGAGCAAACACTATAGTGGGAAGGTAAGTGTGCCTCCCTGTCTTACCTGCACAAGTAACCCCTGCATCTTGCTTGTGTGAGCAGCTGCTCTGCTGCAGAGAGTAAGAACAGTGCCATAGGTACAGCTCACTGCCCTTGCAGTTCACCTCATCCAGCCAGATGGGACCATCTCCCCTCTGGAACTTCGCACCCCTTTCGGCCCTGAGGGCCGATCCACAGCCCAACTGCCTGCACACCACTGCGGCATCCTGCAGGTCCCAGGAGTCATCGCACACGGTTCCCCACGAGCCTCCGTGAAACACCTCTACCCTCCCGGAACACCGGTCTGAGCCTCCTGTCAGTCTCAGGGGCAAGTGGGCTAGCAGGTGGACAAACACAAACAGACCAAGAAAAGAGAGATCACAATGTCACATTAATGCAGCAGTGTTAGAAGCGTCAGTTCTGTTGCAGGTAATGAAGGATATGGTCATATGAAACTATAATCACTGGGAAATACAAATGAAAATTCTCCCAGAAACATTTTATTTTTTCAAAAGCTGAGAACATCTACCTGCACATGAGCGCTGGCTGGCAGAAGCACGGCAGTCACTGAGGTTAAAAGGAGCATTAAAACTCCTGGATTCTAAGGAGGAAACATTACAGCCAAACATCAGTTTATGTTTAATGTAAAGAAATACTTCTACTCCAGTGTAGGCTGAGTGTGAACTTCACCTGAGCAGCGGATCTTGACCGTTTCAGTTTCTGTACAAGTGCTCTTCGCCCACAGCGACGATGGGCTCTGCCACAGTAAGGAGTCGTGGGGACGATGGGTCACACCATCATCTTTCATAAGATCAGGACTGAAGCTGGATGTTGTCTTATCCACTGTCCCCTTGTCTCCACAGCCGAGTTGATGACATATCACTGCAGTCGTGGTCTCCCCCAATCGGTTAAAGCACACACTCCCCCAGCTGCCGTTGTAGTAGATCTCTGCATGGCCAGAGCAGCCGTCAGACAGACGCAGAACCTTGTGCTCTGAGGGTCAAACAGAAGAGATGAGGCTGAAGCAGACAGGTTGTGATTGTGGGCTACATCCAGTAGACAAGATGACAATGATGATCCAAATGCAGTTAATCTCAATAAATCTACCAATTCAGTACCTGAACACACAACCCCCACATCCTCCTTGTGACCACAGTCCTGCTGCTCAAACCGTGCTGAGGGACAGTCCCAAAGGGACGACTCGTTTCCCTCACAGCCCAGTCGGCTAAGCCAGACGGGTCCGGTTCCTGGGCCGAAATAGGCGGGAATGGGGTTGTTCTCAGTAAGGGCTGTCCCACAGAGGAGCTGTCTGCAGGCCACTTGAGCCTCCGCCAGACCCCAGGAGTCGTCACACACCGTCCCCCAGGTGCCCTTGTGCAAGACCTCCAGCCTCCCTGCGCAGTCTCCACCGCCCCCAACCAGGCGGACAGACCTGTGGTCTACAGGGACAGTGTGAGGGAACTGGGCAAATGCTACATTCAGTGATCTTCTCAGAACTACAGCTAAGTCACCTCAGGGCAAATTGAAGTTAAATTCAATCTCAGGTAAGTTCAGTTGGTTTAGCTGCCGTAAAATGTATTTAATAACAACATTGTACATGCAGGTGTGAGCTGCCAGTAGGGACACTTACTGGTGCAGACAATGAACACTTGGTTTGTGGGTTTGCAGCTGAGTGTCTGTGGAGAGCTGCAGTTCCCCAGGTGAGCCTCTGTTCCTGAACAGCGGAAGCCTGTCACACACCTGTCACCTTCACCTGCTCCCCTTGGAGAGACCTTCACTGCAGAGCCACAGCCAAGCTGTCTGCAGACCACAGAACTATCTGTGATGCTCCAGGACTCCTGGTGAACCCTCCACCATGTCTGGTTGTACAAGACCTCCACCCAGCCCTCACAGTCACTCCCCCCTGACTGCAGCCTGACACCTCCCACTGAAAGGGAGATGGAGGAGCCTGGAAAATAAGACAATGGAAAACCTATTTATCATCTGTAAATTTCAGTAAAAATCCACTCAGTGAGTCCAGGCCACAGTCAGTCTATAGATCCTCACCGGAGCAGATGACTCCCACATCCTGTCCATTGGAGCAGGCTGCCCGACTCCAGGGGGCCACAGCACACTGGGAAACTTGCGATTCGTTCCCCCGACACTGAAACACATCAGGCCAGATGGGGCCACTGCCGTCCCCAAACCAGGCCTGTCCCACGGCATGACCGCAATCCAGCTGACGACAGAAGACACTGGAGGCTTTTGTGTCCCACAGTGCATCACACACAGTCCCCCATTTTTCACCATATTTCAGTTGTAC
Organism: Heterotis niloticus; assembly: GCA_018136845.1. Classification (NCBI taxonomy): domain Eukaryota; kingdom Metazoa; phylum Chordata; class Actinopteri; order Osteoglossiformes; family Osteoglossidae; genus Heterotis; species Heterotis niloticus. The sequence continues at coordinate 2,670 of JADBHE010002174.1, forward strand.
TCGACCAGAGCAGCGGTCAGGGCCATCCTCTAGTCTGACGCCTGTGTACCCTGGGAGAAGCCAAAAGGTGCAGAATAAAATGAGGATTTTTGAACTCCCTTTTAAGCATCTTTACTGCAGTTAAACCATATTTTACAAATCTTATCTATTCATTTAATCACTTGTTCATTTTTTAATGGTAGTCTATAAATCAAAAGAAAGAGAAAACAGTCCTACCAGAACACACAAGTCCCACATCGTTGTCATGGCTACAGGACCGATTGTGCGCTGCTTTTGGACAAAAGACAACATGAGACTCATTTCCCTGACACTGAAACTCCTCGGTCCATACTGGTCCCTCTCCTGGACCAAACCTGGATGTCCCCACCACCTCTGCAGGTTCACCACAGTCCAGGGACCTACACACCACCTGAGCATCCAGCCAGTCAAAGTCAGCATCACACACTGTGCCCCAGGCGTTTTCATGCTGCACTTCCAGTCTCCCAGAGCAAGCGTGAGGTCCACCTTTTAGTCGAATCCCACGATGACCTGATGTACAACAGAGAATGAAATTTTCATGCAATACATTTAAATTAAAAATACTTCACTGTGCAGTACTTTGTCTTCGCAAACTGGAATTTTCAACATTTTGATAATAGAGCTGAACATTTTATGTGCTTGATTTTCTTGTCTATTTTACTAGGAGAAAGTTTTAATATTTTCAGAGCTGTTTGCAGGACTGCAAGACTGAATAAGGAGTTCAGTGATAAAACATGAGCAAAAACTGAATGAAAATTAATTCACTAAAATAACACATAAATATTTTTATATATAATGTAAATTAAAATAAATGTTAATGTATGTTATTATATACAGTACGAAAAAAAACATTCCCTTAGAAATTCAAGGGTAACCAAGAAAACTGTGTTCGATGTAGTGTTTTCATACCTGAGAAAGTGAACTGAAAGGTATACATGGGAAGAAGATCAGTCTCGCTGAATATGTCTGCCACACAGTCCCACATAATTGCTTCTGTTCCTTTGCAAGTAAATTCTCCTGGCATGATATGTTGTTGTAAAGATCTTTCCTGGTCAACTCCACCAATGAACAGCAGTGGCCCACAGCCCAGCTGTCTTCCTATCACTGCTAAATCAGCTTTTGCCTTATTTTCATCAGCAGATAATTCACCTGTTGTCCACCACTGACCCCAAAGATAAATCTGTACTGTCCCAGAACAGGGACTGCCTGCACTTACTATCCTTACATCTTCAATTCCTAAAAAGAGAAGAGACAGATGGTGAAATGGTCTTCAGAAAAGTCAGGAGCTGACAGAGTCTTGGTGAGAAGAGGGAGCATCACTGAACTCAGAACTGCAATAAAAAGACTGCCTTCATGTTCCTAGGTTATCGGTGTAACACAAAATACCACATCCCATTGGATGCAACCAAATGAGGAACTTGAAATATTAAAAGTTTACCTGAACAGGTGAGCCTCACATCACAGCCATTTTTCCCATTCTGAAATGGTCCATCTGAGGTGGGACAGTTGTGCAGGAAGGACTCACGACCTCCACACTGGAACTGTTTAGACCACATGGGCCCTTCATCTTCACCAAAGTGACCGCCACTGTGTAGAGCTGAAGGACGTCCACAGTCCAGCTCCCTACAGACCACCTGAGCATCCTGCCAGTCAAAGTGAGCATCACACACTGGAGACCAGGACCGATTCACCTTCACCTCCACTCTCCCGGAGCAGCGATCAGCTCCACCCACAACATGCACAAAATCTGGAACCACACAATTGAAGCATTCAGATCTTTGCCTTTCCAAGTACAAAGACCACAAGGACATGAGCGCACATTGAAGATCTCAAGGCCCATTGCTACACCACTTAACCACATCCTGCTTTGATAACATCGATCTTGGTGACAAACAGGCATTTTCATGAACTTCATTCAATGAACTTCAGGCCTCTTACCTGAGCAGATAACTCCAGCATCAAATTTGTGTGATAAATTCATGTGTCTAAAGTCAGCTGACCCACAGTCCCTCAGTGCAGACTCTGACCCATTGCAGGAAACATCTCTGAGCAGCACCTTTCCAGAACCTCCTCCAAAGCGAGCTTTAACAGGTGCCGATACAGGGGATCCACAGCCCAGCTGTTTGCACACCACAGCGGCATCATTAATGTCCCAGTTGTACTGGGCTACTGTCCCCCACTGTCCCCAGCGGTACACCTCGACTGTGCCAGAGCAAGGACTGCTGCCGTTCACCAGCCTCAAATCATCAGGACCTGGCAAGAAAGTGGTCAGTAAGATCACAACCCCACACCTTCAGCTCTAAAAAGGGAGTAAAGTTATTAGAAGATGAATTAAAAGATGGAAAGGAACTGCTGAAAATGTTATTCATAACAAAGACAATAACTTTAGTTTAATATCAAGGTTTTTCACATGAAACAAATGACTGCTTAAGTGACTAGGGTCATACTATTAGATATGCAATATCTAAAAAGACAAAAGTTTAATTTGTAAAGAATTATCAGAGTTCAGCAAAGCTCATGATGCATTTACCTGAACAGGTGAGTCTCAAATCGCTGCCATTTTTACAGTTCTGATCTGGTCCATCTGAGGTAGGACACTCATGCAGAAAGGACTCATGACCTCCACACTGGAACTGTTTAGACCACATGGGACCTACATCTTCACCAAAGTGACCGCCAGTGTGTAGAGCTGAAGGACGTCCACAGTCCAGCTCCCTACAGACCACCTGAGCATCCTGCCAGTCAAAGTGAGCATCACACACCGGAGACCAAGACTGATTCATCTTCACCTCCACTCTCCCGGAGCAGCGATCAGCTCCATCCACAAATCGCACAAAATCTGGAACCACAAATCACATCACAGTCTTGAAAAAGGAACCATGAAATATTAGAGTCAAAATTAGTTTTTGGAACAATAGTTTCGCCAGATGTGTAAAAGTAGATTACTTTTGCCAAGGCAATGTTTCCTACCTGAACAGATCACTCCAGCATCCAGTGCATGATGTAAGTTGTGTTCTCTGCCATCCAGTGACCAACACTCCCTCAGTGCAGATTCAGTCCCATTGCAGGAAACATCACTCAGGACCTTCCTTCCAGAACCTTCTCCAAAATCATCCCCGCTTGGCACCGATACAGCGGAGCCACAGCCCAGCTGTCTACACACGACCGCAGCATCGTTCATGTCCCAGTTGCGCTGATACACCGTCCCCCACTGTCCCCAGCGAAACACCTGCACTCTGCCAGAGCAAAAACTGCTTCCGCCCACCAACCTCACATCTTCAGGTTCTGCACATGGACAACAGATTCAGTGACTGAACTGCAGAGCAGACTCTCAGTGAACTTTGTAGAGACTCAATGGCAAACCAACAAATTGAGGGAGGAGAGTAAGATGTAACTGACCAGTCAACAGCAAGAAGAAAACAGCCAAATATTTTATAATGAACAATAGCAAAAAATGTTCAGATAGAACGAATTATGGTTACCTGAACAGGTGAGTACAACAGCATTTGTATGTGTGCCGTTGTGTACTGGCCCATCTGAGGTGATACACTCATGCAAGAAGGATTCATGACCTCCACATTGGAACTGTTTAGACCACATGGGACCTTCATCTTCACCAAAGTGACCTCCAGTGTGCAGAGCTGAAGGACGTCCACAGTCCAGCTCCCTACAGACCACCTGAGCATCCTGCCTGTCAAACTGAGCATCACAGACTGGAGACCAAGACTGATTCACCTTCACCTCCACTCTCCCGGAGCAGCGATCAGCTCCACCCACAAGTCTAACTGTTTGTTGACCTGGTACAAAAGACAAGAACATGTTTTACTCATTTTTTCATGATTTTAATTTATCTAGAACTGTCCAGAAATTAAGAAATAAATCAAGTTTTTTTTGCAACTTATTTTCTTTGGTAGAAGCCTAGCTTCCATTCTCAGGTCTTATTAGACTCACTTTGAGATTTAATATTTAAATGTACTATAAAAGGAACTACCTAAATTACAACACCTCTACATTTAACATTTAATTTTAGGTTCTTCTTGCTTAATGGCAAATACTTTAATGCTTGTGCCAAGAAAGTTCTTACAAATTCATTTTTAAGCCTCAGCAAAAAATCCAAAATGTTAGTTTCAGTGCTGGACAGCTGAGACACAGTTGCCTACCTGAGCAGATCACTCCAGCATCGTATATGTGAGGAACGGGGATTAGACCACTTCCTTTAAATTGATCTGCAAGTCGAGATGGACACATGGACAGCGAAGTCTCTGATCCATTGCAGGAAACAACTGCAATAAGTTCTTGTCCAGAACCTTCTCCAAATAGTGCTCTGCGAGGTGCTGCTAAAGCAGAGCCACAGTCCAGCTGTCTACACACCACTGCAGCATCATTCATGTCCCATTGAAAGTGGGCTACTGTCCCCCACTGTCCCTCATGGAAGACCTCCACTGTCCCAGCACAGCGACTGCCTCCCTTCACGAGCCTCACATCCTCAACCCCTAGAATCACAGAACAGGAGGTCGATATGGACACTACACATAGAAGAAAGATAAAAGTCTGTATATAGGAAAGGTAAACACAATGTATAAATAAATGACAAATAAATGCAAAAATATACAAGTACACATGTAAATACACGCACATATAAAAGTGCATACACACAGAAACACACACGGTGGATATCAGGGTCAATGAGTAGTGGTGGTGGTCGAGATCGAGCATGAGCGAAATCCAGAAGCTTGACAGCTTGTGGTATGGAGACATCCTCTCTACTGTGTCTTTTCTCCACTGCAGCATGGAAGATGCTATCGCAGCTTGTAGTTCAACATATCCAGGAACAACTTTGCCCTGAATTCTGTTAGACTGCTGAACTCCAGACTGCTTTGGGACTAATAACCACCAACACCGCAACCACCATTACCGGCTACCTTCTCAGTGCACCATCACAAACTTCACTACTGACTGCTGGTACTCTTTTTATCTATCTATCAAATAAATTCCTTATTTATGTTCTATTGTACTTGTCCTATTAGATCTTAGTGCAGCCTTTGATACCATAGATCATGGTATACTTAATATCCTCAGACAATGGGTGGGCCTCTCCAGCAGTGCGTTAAGGTGGCTACAGTCCTACCTCGAAAATATAAAAATCTATGTAAGCTATGGAAATTACAACTCGGAGATTCATGACATTGACTATGTTGTACTAGAGGGAACCATTCTGGGTCCACTTCTTTTTTCAATTTACATGCTCCCCTTAAGTCAAGTTATCTCAAAATACAATGTGAGTTACCATAGCTATGCCGATGATACACAGCTCTACCCATCTATACCTATCTATAGTCCCTGAAGACCCAGACGCTCTCGACTCTATTATTCATTGCCTCCGTGGTATTACAAACTGGATGTCTGAAAACCATCTAAAATTAAATAAGGAAAAAACCGAAATCATCATAATCGGTAAACAGGAGTGTAGCGAAGCACAAAGAAATCTGAACATATCTCACCGGTGTTAAAATCTCTACACTGGCCACCGGTACCCTACAGAATAGATTTCAAAGTACTTCTTATTGTCTATAAGGCCTTAAACAATCTTGCCCCTTCATACATTGTGGACTGCCTATCTCCCTACAATCCCTGTCGTAACTTAAGATCCTCAGATAGTAGTCTGCTGAAAATTGCAAAAGCTAGGCTCAAAAGAAGTGGGGAGGCAGCCGAAACTTTGGAATAATCTACCGCTTGAGATACGACAGGCTAGTATGGTGGCCCACTTTAAGAAGCTCTTAAAAACACATTTATTTCATATGGCCTTTGCTCAACCTCCGTCATAAATGCTTTCCTTGTTATGATGCTTTACCTTAATACGTTGCACGGACTTGTTTCTGTTACTCTTGTTCGAAGGGTCCATGCTAACCTTCGCTACTTTGTGCTGTCTCTCTTTTCCAGCTCATCTGTGGTGGCACGCTATGCTACCAAGCGAAACTATGCAACAAGAAGCCCCCTCAATTGTCGGTAGGATGACGGACATCCCAGATCTCCATGGCACCGTCATTAACGTGTGCGGCAGAATGAGCAAACAAAGACTGTTCTAGAAATCGCACTGTTAGACAGAATGCCCAGTGAGGGCTGAGCAGTCTATTGGCCTTGGAACCCCTGCAGATTTTTTTTTTTTTTCCTCCAGTCAACCTGGAGTTTTTTTTGTTTTGTCTGCCCTCCCGGCCTTTACACCCTATCTACTCATACGTACTACCTTATCTTATCACACAACCTAGTATACTGTTCATCTTTATTCCTGTATACTGTGTTCATTGTTGTTGTCCCATTGGTCTTGCAAAGCACTTTGAGCTACAGACCACTGTATGAAAGGTGTTATACAAATAAATGTTCTTGCTGTTCTATTTATTTATCTATCTCAGCACAGTCAAGAAGAAAATTCTATTTCATTCTTTCAATTCATGTGTTTAGGAGCAGAAGGACATTAAGGTAGACTTTCCATCTTGACCAAGAAGAACCTCAGCAGCATCAAAACACATGGCAGATTATTCTTTACCAAAAACTGGTTTGAAGCCTCAGACTAGAGAGCAGTTGCACAAAAAATAACCTCCAGTTTTTGTGTTTTACCAATGGGGGAACAGCAGTTTCTGGTGGTAACACAACAGACAAACATGATTCTGTGTGAGATGGAGACACCGCCCATCACACCAACTCCTGAGAGACACTAAGTCGCTTCTCAACGTGAACATCCCCTGCCCCGCCAAACCTGGTGCCACCAATTGCATTGAACTTCACCTTGGAAACATTCCAAGACACAGGGCAGGAAATGCGCAACGGCCTCAAACAGGTTGGAAAGCAAATCGCAAGGCGACGCTGAACATTTTACCATGTTTACCAGATAAAGGGAGCTGCTTTCTTGGCCAACACCTCCATCAAACCAAAAGACCAACCCCATAGTGAAGAACCAGGGAGGAAGAGATGAAAACGACAAACACAAAGAGCGACATGAACCACGGACCCACAAGTGGAATCAGCAACACATCAGAGATATTAACCTCCTCTAAAATGACAATTTAACTACATATGGAAGTGAATAAAAGCACGAGAAACCGATGGCCACAAATGATCACCTATTTTTCTTTAATTTTAGCCAATAAGAGTGGTTGAAGCCACACTAAAACATCTGACACGAACTGGAATGGTGCGGTGTTCTTTTCACCTGACATTTTGCCATTAACCTAATAGAGAAATGAGAATGACTTCAGAGCCCTAACCTGGCAAAAGCAGAATAAATCCGGTGTTGCATAAAAAAGCCAAAACATTTTAAGTATGAAACCTTTATTGCATTCGCTAGTGGCCCAGCTTTCAAAAACACTTAAACTACTTAGGTTTAGACGTAACTGCTCCCCATTTGGAGAACAACCTTGTTCTTGCTCCTACTGCTCAGAACTTGGGTTTCCAAAGTCTGAGCCACAAAGTACAACTATTTTTGAGTCTAGAAGTAAGACCATGGTTCTTACCTTCTGAAGAGAGGAGAAGCAGCCCACAGAGGAGAAGGAACAGGCAGCTCCCCATAGTTATGAGAGCAGACAAACAGCAGTTTGTGATGTGGAGACACCAACCTTCACCAACCTGAGCTCTGAGAGGCACTGAGCCGCCGCTGTACGTTCTAGAAGCCAAGTGAAGACGCAGCCACCGCCAGGCTCAACGCCACCAATCACATTGAGCTTCGCCTTATTAGACTCAGGGCAGGAAATGCACTGGGTCTTCAAAGAGGTGTAAGAGCTAATAGAAGGGGCCAATGCTCATTTTACCATATATACCAAAAACAGAGAAGAGAGGATGTCTCCGTCAGCCCCCCGAAATGAGAAAACACACAGAGAGAAGAGAGACGGAAATGACTCCATGACAGAGAGGCTAGAGAGCTGTAAACAAGTGGAAAGAGGGAAAGAAAGGGTCTGTGCAGTGCAGACTGGGAATTAACAAACTTTTAATGGAGAATAAAAGAAAACTGTGTTTATAAACCAAGGTTTAGGAAAATGTTGGAGACGCTTCCTCTAACTCTGCTTTCCTAGCCTGTGGAAGGGATGCCACAGCAATGTGTGACGTTCTTCTGTTCACCCAACCTTCCCAAAATTCCCTTAATCGGAGATGTGGAGATGCACAGACCGGTCACCTACAGAACCACAGACTCCTTGCTTACCTGCCTTCCTATTTATCTCACTGCTCCATCTCCTGCTGCTCAACGCTGCACCCTCTCCCCCGTTCCTCTCACATCACAGCTGCGCGTCTCTATCTCACCATTACATCTCCATGCTGCTGGAAGTACGACAGCTAACAAGTGCGCCTCTCGTCTTCTCACGTGCGCTCACATGCCTGTGGTTTAGCTGCATGTACCGTACAGCATTAGGAACCGGCATGGCGGAAACAAGCATTCAAACCTCAGTCGTGTGCCTGCCTGCCAGCCAGCCAGCTTCTCTAAACCAAAAGTTGCTTTAATAACGTGGGTAAACAACTACTTTTTCCAAAACTCTTAGTAATAAAATGACTAAACTTCATGAATCTCTGCATGAAGGTATCAAAACTTTTTCCTTAGTGTGTAAATGGGCACCAATAAAACCACCAACAAGCAGTCACAAACCGAGATTTAGCGAATTTAACAAATACTGAAGGAAAATATCATCTTTGCCACCGACTAGAAAGCACAACTAAGACACAACAGAAACCAAAACAACTTTTTGCAGTTTCCAGGCTTCCCAAACATCTCTTCTTCCATAATTTGGCCACTCACTGACCAGTTGCCTAAGGAACTTCTCGCTGGAGGCCCAAAGAACAAGGAGTTACAGTCGACACTTCTGTACTCTTTTTCCTCCAGTGTGTTTGTGTCTTGTGCTGTTTGCCACTATCCTGTCTTCTGCTCTCATATCAAAGTTGCTTCATTCAGTATCTCACT
>JADBHE010002177.1:0-10082 GCA_018136845.1 Heterotis niloticus
CACATCTTTCCCAGCTCGGTCCCTCTGCCTAGCCAATCGGTACAGGTTCTTTTCTCCCTCCTTAGTGTCCAACCTCTCATACAATTCACCATAAGCCTTCTCTTTAGCCTTTGCCACCTCTCTCTTCGCCCTACGCCTCATCTCCTTGTACTCCTGTCTACATTCTTCGTCTCTCTGTCTATCCCACTTCTTCTTCGCCAGCCTCTTCCTCTGTATACTCTCCTGTACTTCTTCATTCCACCACCAGGTTTCCTTGTCCTCCTTCCTCTGTCCTGATGCCACACCAAGCACCTTTCTAGCTGTCTCCCTTACCACTTCTGCTGTAGATGTCCAGCTCACTGGTAACTTTTCACTGCCACCCAGTGCCTGTCTTAATTCCTCCCTGAACTCCACCTTATAGTTTTCCTTTTCCAACTTCCACCATTTGATCCTTGGTTCTGCCCTCACTCTCCTTCTCTTTTTGATCTCCAATGTCATCCTACAAACCACCATCCTATGCTGCCTAACTACGCTTTCCCCTGCCACCACTTTACAGTCTACAGTCTCCTTCAGTCTGGCCCTCCTGCATAAGATATAGTCCACCTGTGTGCATCTTCCTCCACTCTTGTACGTCACCCTGTGTTCCTCCCTCTTCTTAAAATACGTGTTTACCACAGCCATGTCCATCCTTTTTGCAAAATCCACTATCATCTGACCTTCTGCATTCCTCTCCTTGACACCATATCTACCCATCACCTCCTCATCTCCTCTGTTTCCTTCCCCAACATGTCCATTGAAATCCGCTCCAATCACCACTCTCTCTCCCTCAGGTACACTCCTCGCCACTTCATCCATATCACTCCAGAATTCTTCTTTCACATCCATCTCACACCCAACTTGCGGGGCATATGCACTAACAACATTCAGCATCACACCATCAATTTCCAGTTTCATAACCATCACTCTGTCAGACACTCGCTTCACCTCCAAGACACTCTTTACATACTGTTCCTTCAGGATAATCCCTACCCCATTTCTCCTCCCATCCACACCATGGTAAAACAGTTTAAACCCCGCTCCGATGCACCTAGCCTTACTCCCCTTCCATTTGGTCTCTTGCACACACAATATATCAACCTTCCTTCTCTCCATCATATCTGCAAGCTCTCTCCCTTTACCAGTCATACTACCAACATTCAAAGTTCCTATCCTCACATCCACTCTCTTAACCTTCCTCCTCTCCTCCTTCCTCCTGACATGCCTTCCTCCTCTCTTCCTCCTTCTTTGGCCGGCAGTAGCCCAATTTCCGCCAGCACCCTGTCGGCTAGCAGTGCTGGTGGCGGTCGTTGTTAACCCGGGCCTCGACCGATCCGGTTTGGAAATTTCTATTTTTGTCCGCATATTTAGTTTGGCAAAAATTTTTACGCCGGATGCCCTTCCTGACGCAACCCTCTCCATTTCCGGGCTTGGGACCGGCACAAAGACATGCACTAGTTTGTGCATCCCCTTGCGGCTGGATTTTTCATAAAATGTAAATACTGTAGTTAAAATGGCTGTACAGCCACTGCTGGCTTAGCAGGGTTAAATTGTCCTGTGAAATCACCCAGTTACCCAAATTCACATTACGTGGGGGTCCCAATATTTTTCTCGTCGAAAATGTCTTAAAATTAATCGGAAAATCAAAATAGCTATTAATAATTTGGGGACTTTCTCGAAGATTCCATTAGAAATGAATACAGCAATTTTCTCAGTACTTCTGAAGCCTGAAGAAGACTAAGCCCTGCTTCCTACCTGATGTCCTCCATCACTTAGCTCAAATTTATCAGAAAGGCATGGTAACTGTTAATAATACATTATGACGGTTTATCAAAGGTAGATGATCTGCAGGTAATACGGGCAGGTTAATCGGTTTTTCAGAAAACAGCCATTTGAAAACAACAATGGTGTCAATATCAAATTATTACAAAAATGTATTTCACAACTGGGAACAAAAAGATACTCTATTATCCATCTGAGTCACATTTTTCTTCATAACCTTTAATGAACTTGTTGAAAAAGATGGAAAGAAACAATATTAACACTACCACCAGTTAAACCGCTTTATTATGTCCAACAATAATAATTTACACAACTTAGGGACATTTTATTTAACAGAGGGGATCTGGAAAAAAATAACCTTCTGAAAAGTTCTTTTAATACTTTAGAAATTATTGTCACGTGTGAACAAATAATATACAGTCTGTTAACTTCAGAAAAGGGAATTATCGCTAAATTCTGGACACGGATCTGCAAGAATGTGACTAATAGCACCAATTTACAGCTTAGTCAATACCATCTGAATCATGGATAGTCCATTTTGCATAAGATTTAATAATGAAACAGTAAATTCACATACATGTTTATTTTGCACATGGAATACCTCAGATAATTTCACTCTTTTGGTTTTTCCCAACAACACAAGGTTTCTGGCAGGCTGGGGCTAACGCCCTCCTGCAGCATCAGCTATGTACAGCTCTGGCTTTCCTTGGTCATTTCTCACTATTTCATCCACATGTTCAATATCCACAGATCATTCTTATAGCTTTTACTTCTGCTAAATAAATGTCATTTTATTAGAAAAATAGACATGCATTTAGTCTCACATAATAGTTTATGATTATTTTTATAATTTATTTCAATGGTTACAGTATACGCTGTGCATACTTGTACAGTATATCAGACAACAGCCAGACAAGGCAGTGGAACAGCTGCTGTTTGAGCACCCGCACTGAAACTGCTTAGCCTCCCTCTTCCGACACACTGGGACGGGACAAACTCCAACAATACATCATCTTATTTACAGTTGGACACCAATTAACTACGTATTCAGCCATGTTACAGCAACAACTACCAATAGGGGTCCCTACCCGCAGCATTACAATATATGGGTATGTATATACAGTGTACTGTGTGTATATATATATATATATATATATACACACACACACACACACACAGGTTTTATATATATATATATGTGTGTGTGTGTAGTGATATACACCAATCAGCCACAACATTAAAACCACCTGCCTTATTTTGTGTAGGACTGCTTTGTGCTGGCAAAATAGCTCTGACCCTTCGAGACATGGACTCCACAAGACCTCTGAAGATGTCCTGCGGTATCCGGCGCCAAGACATTAGCAGCAGATCCTTAAGTCCTACAAGTTGAGAGGTGGGGTCTCCATGGTTCAGACTTGTTTTTCTAGCACATTTCACAGATGCTCAATCAGACTGAGATCTGGGGAATTTGGACACCAAGACAGCACCTTGAACTTTTTGTTGTTCCTCAAACCATTCCTGAACATTTTTTGTGTGGCAGGGTCTCTACCATCAGGGAAGACTGTTGCCAATGTTTAAGTAGGTTGTAAAAGTGTCAAAGTAACATTCACATGAATGCCAGGACCCAAGGTTTCCCAGCAGAACATTTGGCCCTTGCCAAAGTCGCTCAGATCCTTACATTTACCTCCACCTTCCAACACAACACATCAACTTCAGGAACTGACTGTTCATTTGCTGCCTTACATCTCCTCCCACCCCTTGACAGGTGCCATTGTAATAAGAAAATCAATGTTATTCACTTCACCTGTCAGTGGTTTTATTGTTGTGGCTCATCGGTATGCACTGTATAACAACTGAGAGAACCACACCAAGCTTTACTGATTTCTCTATAAAATCTTGGCATACTGAATATGTATATTTGGTTCAGTTGTGTCTCTTTTACAGATGGTCTTTTATGTGTGCATTTCGTTAAAGTTTTGCATCTTTTCTTGATTCTTGGTTTCTATTTGAAGCATATAATTGTGTCACACGTGGGCTTGTGTGTAAAAATAGAAAAAACAATAAAAGGGGAAAAAAAGAAAGTACGTGATATTTTTATGTACAACAACGTACCGTGCAAACAAATCACAGTATTTTTTTTTACACCGAATTCAAGGTTTTTGAGCGGCACAGTTTTCCTTTGATATTAGCCTATATTTACATGTTCAACAAAAACTCAAAAGTGTCACACATTGACATTAAAGGTTAAAGAAATAAAGTGTTCATAGGTTTCAAAACACATGCCAAGCAAAAATGGGCTATAACATGGTGAAATCCAGCAGCCCAAACGCGCCCAGTACTCGACTCATCTTCCTTCGGCCGCGTACCCGCTGTGATGCTTTGATGAAAAAGCACGATTTTTATTGACATCCCTTGAAACTGTACATGATGCTTAACAGTACAGGTACTGTATTTTCCATTGGTCTCTCGAGGATGAGGCCAAAACGCCAGAATCCCTTACTTTCAGACGAACGAGAGAAAGTGCGCTGTAAAATGTACAACGTAGTATACAGGAAACTTTATTTAATGTTGGTAATGGCTTACTGTAAACTTTAGCGTATTTATGAATTTGGCTACAGGGGTATTACTGTATTCACAATTTCTTTTTATATCAGTTAGGTTAAATGTTAAATATCTTGCCTTTGTACTGTTGTCTATAAATAGAGGCACAAATCACTGCTTTCTGTTCTTTCTTATATGCATTTTACATCCTATCCCAACTTTTTTGGCAAATGGGGTTGTATCATTGGTATTATTGGTTTCTCCATTAACTACATTTGTAAAATTAGGCTTAAATAATAAGACGTATTTGTATTTTTTTAAAAATATATCTATGGTTTTCCCTACCTCCTCAGTAAGAATTGAGGCCATGGTGAATGGTAACAGGTGAAAACAACGTGGCTTCATTGTCATGGACAACTGTTTCTATTTCTTCGCCAGCAGTGTTAGGAAAGGAAAGACATTTAAACAAAGTTTCACTATTGTAGACGCATGCACCTTTGGTTTACTTAACTTCTCTGTAACTTTCTTTTTCCGTAAAAGTCCGTTCGGCCTGTTCATCCCTTCGTCCACTGCTGCCTGAGTGTTTTAGGCGTTCGCGCTTCTCCATATTTATCGCCTCGGCTGTGACGTCACATTAGGAGGACGCTTGGTCTGAGCGAGGTCAGGGGTCACACCGGAAGACACCATTTTGCGGGATTCCGGTAAAAAAAGGAGAGATTTGCTTCTTCGTCTTGCCTGTATGTTCTGATGAGCGCTACGTCATTTTTTTAAAGGCAAGTTATAGAAAACCAGTTGTTTCCGTTAAGGTAAACAGTAACAATCCATTATATATACATTTATATATATTACATATATGTCAATAAACCGTACAGTGTCGCCTCTTCCTCACCTCAACCAAACTTGAAAAGAAAAAAGTCTCTCCAGGCAACTTATTCTACTTCTGTCATTCTTCCGTGCAAAAGTGTCTTTTATTGCTTGCGACTGTATAACAAGGATTTAAAAAAAAAAAAAAAATTCGACGTGACTACAACGCTGGGAAAAGAAAGACAGGAACATTTTGTGAGTCGATGCAGCACAGCGCAGGTCCACAGTGGCACCTGGTGGCAGTTCTGTGTACTGCACGGCGTTCCGGGACCGTCAAAAGCGCGAAGTATTTCGGCAATAATAATCATAAGATAGCGCCATAAAAATATGAAATATTAGTGTATAAATAATTTTATTCAGATTCCGAAAGTATTTTCTGTCTCCTGTTAGTTTTTCCCATCATGCACACGGCAAGCGGATTTTATTTTCGCTTTCTTTATCGTTAAGAACAAACCGTTCTGCCGCCGAGTACGCCGGTAAGTTGCTCGTAAGCCAAAGCTTAAGATAAACTCAAGAATTGCTTGCCTTTTATGTGTCCCAGTGTCGTACGTAAAGCAGAACGGTCCTCTGTCTTGACTTTTGCCAGCTATTTAACTTAAACACACTTAAATAAGTTGTGAACGTAGGTTTTGTCTGGGCAATACAACATAATACGGATGAGACAACTGCATTGGCTAAGCATTGTATTTGTGTTTTGCTGTTTCTCCTCTTTAAGGCAGGTTTCCTCCTGCAATCCATGTGTGGTGTGATATATACATGATGCGCAAACGTACATTTGTTGTATTTTTTAAGCTGGGAAGCGGCGCGCAGCCTGGAAGATGCCATGTGGATGGAAGTGTGCAGTGAGCCCTGTGCTTGCTGTGGCACTCGCTCACACGGTCCTCTGCCTTGCCCAAGAGAGGAAGGAAAGCTCCGCTCCTCCCGTTGCCAATAACAGCCGGCCGTTCCCGTGGGCCAAGATGAGGCTTCCCGAAACGGTCAGACCGATGCACTACGACCTCCTCGTTCATCCTAACCTGACGTCTCTCAACTTCTCCGGAACGGTTCGGATCCAACTGGAGGTCCTGAAGGAGACGGAGAGCATCGTCCTGCACAGCAAGAATCTGCACATCTCCAAGGCAGGGCTCTTAGTGTCCAGTAGGCTTCACCCGCTTCAGGTGCTGGAGTCACCGGCTTTTGAGCAGGTGGCCCTGCTGTCCAACGTGATCGCGTTGGTCCCCGGGAGGAAATATGTCGTTCATGTGGAGTTTGCGGCCAACCTCTCTGACAGTTTCCATGGATTTTACAAAAGCGTGTATAGGACAAGTGATGGCAAAGTGAGGTAAAAAAAAAAAAAAATTGTTACATACGCATCATTTGGTATTGTTTGTGTGAGTGAGGCCACCACAATCTTCATTTGACAAAACTTGGCTACGTGTGACGTGACGCTATTCAGCCTTCGGGTGGTTTCAGGTGCAGCACACAGTGGGTTTTTGGCTCACGCCCTGGCAAGGTAATGTTCTTCGCTAATTTCTGTTATCCTCCTCGCAGGGTCCTGGCTGCCACGCAATTTGAACCAACTCATGCTCGTGCTGCCTTTCCGTGCTTCGATGAGCCAGCTTTTAAAGCCAACTTCTCTATTCGGATACGGAGAGAGCCTAAGCACATATCCTTGTCCAACATGCCAAAGGTACACGAATCTCGTTCGGTTCTCCTTTCCTCTGAATAACTCTGAATAGTATGAGTTTCAACGCAGTTGGATTAGTTTTGCAGTCTGAAAATGAAGAAATGCTTGACATAACTTACTGTTACTTTGCTTCCAGCTGAAGACAGTGGAGCTATCAGGGGGACTTTTAGAAGACCATTTTGATGTCAGTGTCAAGATGAGCACGTACTTGGTGGCTTTCATTGTGTGTGACTTCCAGTCTGTTAGCGGGACAACCCAGCATGGAGTTAAGGTACTTGAGCTTTAACCTACTGTTGTTGCGACAAGGAAAGAGCAAGGAAAGGAAGAATTGCATAAACCAAACAGTACTTAATATACCTCCAAATTGTCTGCAACGCCATCTTTATCATAAGTTTGGTACCTGTTAACCAGGTCTTGGTTTTCTTTCCTGACAGATCTCAGTGTACGCTGTCCCAGAAAAGATTAACCAGACAGAGTTTGCCCTGAAAGCTGCAATAAAGCTTCTAGACTTCTACGATGATTACTTTGGAATTCCATACCCACTTCCCAAACAAGGTCAGCACTACACATATTTTCATCACTTCATTTGAGCATTATTATTATTATTATGAGCACTTTCTGTTTCTCACTCTGTATACATGTTGATTTTATGTCTGTGGCTGTGGATGACACTTAATTCTTTTTGCAGATTTGGCTGCTATTCCTGACTTCCAGTCTGGTGCAATGGAGAACTGGGGCTTGACCACCTATCGGGAGTCCGGACTCCTTTTTGATCCTCGCAAGTCTTCTGCCTCTGAAAAGCTGGGGATTACCATGGTTATTGCCCACGAGTTGGCCCATCAGGTGTTCAGCCACTCCTAAACACAAAACAGTGTTTTAAAACTGTTTTTCTTTATGGCTTACAAATGGTCTTTGTTTCCCTTTTTCAGTGGTTTGGGAACTTGGTTACCATGCAGTGGTGGAATGACTTGTGGCTCAATGAAGGCTTTGCAAAGTTCATGGAGTTTGTGTCTGTCAACGTCACCAACCCTGAGCTGGAAGTGGTTAGGTTCTTTGTTGCTTAACGTGATCATCTCAGCCTGTAAATTTATAAAAACAGCACAATACGTTTAAATTTCCTAAAAAGAGATGTTTATGGGTCCTTATTTAAGGGTGCGTGAACTAGAATATATTAAAAAAAATTGTTTAAATCATTGTCAGCATCTCCCATAGTGCAAATTAATGAACAAAATTTTTGATATGCTGTTGTTTTCCAGGAAGACTATTTCCTGAGTAAATGTTTTGAGGCCATGGAGGTGGACGCTTTGAGTTCTTCACACCCGATGTCCACCCCAGTCGAGGACCCAGCCGAAATCCGAGAAATATTTGACGACGTTTCCTACGACAAGGTCCAAGAAATGCTACTTCATACTGCCTTTTAAATGTGGGCTTCTTGTCTTGCCAGTTGTCCTAATGATGAGTAGGTCTGCTGTACTCAGGGCCCGCAGGTGCCTCGCGCCGATGTGATTTTCCGTGAACTGTCAAAGCTTTGACCCAGCACTGCTTCAGCCATAGCCGGTATGCACAGTATTATCCAGTTTCCTACTTTTTGCTTTCCTTTTAGGGAGCATGTATTCTGAACATGCTCAGAGATTTCCTCACCCCAGAGGCCTTCAAAATCGGCATCATCCGCTACCTTCGGCGGTACAGCTATCAGAACACAGAGAATGCACACCTCTGGGAAAGCCTGACAAATGTAAGCTGACCCATAATGCATTTATCTTGCATTCTTTTATTGATGAAATCCCACTGTGTTAAAATGCTTCATGCTCCTTGGAAGTGTGTAATTGATTAGATTTATGATTTATTATATTTATTCTAAGAACCGTTACAGCTGTTCAGTTTGGGTTTTAGATCTGCCAGTCAGACGATTTGGATGGGGAAAGACTCTACGCAGGGGGATTTTGCTCAGGACGGAAGGAACATACTGGAACCACGGTAAGGTTTGGCCATAAGATTAAACTGGAAGCTGTCTCTTGGGAATTCATGTGAACTCGCATTTAATCGCCTGTGAAATCAATTTACTTTCTGGGAATAAAAAAATTATTTCTACATTGAAAATTTTTACTCTGGTTACTTTAAATGACCATATTTTTATTAGTTTAAAAAAGTCAAATAAAAAAGAAAAATTTGCAGCGTCTTTGCCAGTTTTCTTTATAATTATAAGGAAGTGAATAATGTACAGTAATCCCTCAGTATCCAAATCTAAATCTTTCCTGAAAACACTTTGGGTACCAAAATTTCACATATCTAATGCCTATTTCTCATTATTTGAAATTATCGAAAAAATCTGCTCTGAGCACACTGGAAAACCCCATAATTTCAGCCTGATAAACCCTGTAAACAGCAGCTACCGTATTAGTAAACACTTCGTGCGGTCATTAATGTGCAAGTTTATACTATATGGTACAGTAAGTACAATACAGGACCTTTCACATTTTAGTGCCCCCACTGGGATCACTGCGTTACACAGGGGAAATGAGAGATGCATGGGGGGGTTTGAGGCAGGAGGTCAAAGTTATGAGATGTAAAGGGAATACATTTGTCAAAGTGACCCCCCGCGTCTACATCTTTGACACAGATACCAGGTTCCATAATTTGTGAGATCCTTGCATGTCCATGCTTTAAAACTTTTGTTAAAATTTTCCTGTCCATCATGAGCACCCAAAAACCTTTGGATCTCCTCTTCTTTCTCTGAGGACCAATGGGCATCCAGCTAATGATCCAACTTAAATCACAATAAATGCATTGACACTGGAAGTTGAAAAAGGAAAACTACAAGGTGAAGTTCAGGGAGGAATTAAGACAGGCATTGGGTGGCAGTGAAAAGTTACCAGTGTGCTGGGCATCCACAGCAGAAGCGGTAAGGGAGACAGCTAGAAAGGTGCTTGGTGTGACATCTGGACAGAGGAAGGAGGACAAGGAAACCTGGTGGTGGAATGAGGAAGTACAGGAGAGTATACAGAGGAAGAGGCTGGCGAAGAAGAAGTGGGATAGACAGAGAGATGAAGAATCTAGACAGGAGTACAAGGAGATGAGGCGTAGGGCAAAGAGAGAGGTGGCAAAGGCTAAAGAAAAGGCGTATGGTGAATTGTATAAGAGGTTGGACACTAAGGAGGGAGAAAAGGACCTGTACCGATTGGCTAGGCAGAGGGACCGAGCTGGGAAAGATGTG
>JADBHE010000217.1:0-27971 GCA_018136845.1 Heterotis niloticus
TCTATCTATCTATCTATCTATCTATCTATCTATCTATCTATCTATCTGTGTTTGTTGACTTGATGTTTGGTTGTTTTTGTTGTTGTTTGTCTTACTCGTGGAAAGGAACCACACAGAGTCTCCTGAATCAGGGCACATTTCACTACATGGTATACTTGGTAACCATGTATGTGACAAATAAATTATTTTGATCTCTGATCTTTGATCAACAGTTCAGTCTAGATGCTCCCACTGGAGCCCATTGTGCTTTCTTGTTCTTCACTGACAGCTTCAGCACCCAGCATGGTCTTTAGCTGTTGTAGCCGGGTGGAGACAAAGCCCAACAAGTGATGTTTTCTGAGATAACATGTTGCACACAAATGTTTCGTTCGAATGTGATTTGCCTGGCGGTGGTGGATCTGCTTGAATAATTCTTGCCATTCTCCTTTGACCCCCTACCCTTTCGTCCGCAGGATCATCGATCACTGGCGCTTTTTTGCTATTCACATCATTCTCAGTAAATGCTTGAAATGGTGGAGCATGAAAAGCCCAGGACAGCAGAAGTCTGGGAGATACTAGAACCAGCACGCGTGGCACCAACTATCACACTATGGTCACTACAGGTGTATTTAATAATTCAGCAAGCCAGTGTACAACCTGCAATAAATAAAAGTTTCACACAAATTTGAATAAACTAAGAATTTAAGCCGCATTATTAAGCTTTCATTGACTTTGACACAATGGGTGCAATTACAGACAATTCTGAGTTGCAACCCCACTTCCATCTCCCATTGTGTTAAAACAAGGCATGGATAGCGATCATTTGTGCGCCATCTAGTGGCAGTTTGAGGCTTTTGGCAAACCGCAATGCAGCATGGAGACACGCATGTGCGTCCTGCACTTTTCTCGTTTTTGAAGTTCCAGTGTTTTCCCTTGAATGACTACTGAATACATTCTCTAAGCCATCATTATATTTCGTGACATTTTTAGGTCATTTTCTGCCACCGGCCTGGGTTTAGGGTTACCTTAAGTGGGTCTGATTTTTATTCACAGAACAGTTGTCTAAGATCTAAATTTAGGCTTTTCTTAAAAACAATGGGTAATTACAAATTCTACTTATTCTTTGGTCAGCAGCTTCATTTTTTATCACATTTGTAAAAGATTTAGAAGTTATGTTGCTTTTGTGACATGATGGCTTTGACCAAATTATTTTGAAATTTACACATACATATTGTTTGAAACCTATTATGCTGCAGAAAATACATATAGCAAGAAAACTGCATTATCCTATCAGAAAACAAAACAAATCCATAAAATAGAGGCTGAAATTCTTATAGAAGAGAGGACTTTTGCTCAGTCCAGTTTCTTTTCCTGCTCATCCTGTGAGGGAGCAGCAGAGAAGACAGCCCAGACCCTCCTGTACACCACACTTTTTTGTCAGCATTTTGTTTACTGAAGGATCATTGTTGTTTCCAAGTGCCAGTAAAAAACCATGCTTATGGATAAATTTATTGTGAGAAACAGAAATATCGACAAAAGTGAAAAAGTACAACAGGCATTATTGGTATTAAACTGCATATCTGAGTTTCACCAAGGAAGATACATTTGACCAAGCATCAAAGGAATTTGTATTATTTATTTATTAATTTTTATTTGTTACATACACAGTTTTACCAAGTACACAGTGCAGTGAAATGTGCCCTAAATAAGCTATGAGACTGTGTGCAATACAATTTTACAAGTAAGTAAACAAACAAACAAACAAAAACCTCTAGATGACATGGCAGCAGCTGAATGCAATGATGGGAGAGTTCAATATGTATTATGGTCTTCATCTTTTGGCCGCTCCCGTTAGGGGTCGCCACAGCGGATCAATTGTTTCCACTTCTTCCTGTCCCCTGCATCTTTCTCCATCACACCCACTACTTGCATGTCCTCCTTCACCACATCCATAAATCTCCTCTTAGGCCTTCTTCTCTTCCTCTTGCCTGGCAGCTCCATCCCTAGCATCCTTCTCCCGATATATCCAGGATCTCTCCTCCGCACATGTCCAAACCAACGCAATCTCGCCTCTCTGGCTTCATCTCCAAACTGTCTAACCTGGGCTGACCCTGTAATATACTCATTCCTAATCCTGTCCATCCTCATAACACCCAATGCAAATCTTAACATTTTTAACTCTGCCACCTCCAGCTCTGCCTCCTGTCTTTTGGTCAGTGTGAATATGTATTATGGTCGGCAGCTGAAAAAAATTTGTGATGGCATGTCCGGGTTCATAAGTCTTATGGCCTGTGGATAGAAGCTGCTCCCGAGCCTCTCCGTTCTGACCGCGATACTTCTGATGCGTTCGCAGGTCGAACCGATCATTGCTGGGATGAGAGAGGTCTCTGATGATCCTAGTCGCTCCGGTCCTGCATCTCCTGGTATAAAAATATCCTGCCAGCGGTCACAGTTTACATCTGAGCAAAACTGCGTTTGTTTCTCTGCTCCCCTTCTTGTTTTGTAGCGGTGGGTGGAGCGGTGTCTTTCCCATCATGCTTTGCTGCTTCAACAAACCGTTGTCGAGCTGACGTGGGGAGGTGGCCCGGGTTTTTGGGGGTCGTCGTGCAGACATGCTGGGTGGCACTAAAGCTCACGACCGTCCGCGGCGCCGACGACCCACCCGTGGGTCCTTGCGGTACCTGCACATGCGCGTGGGAAAAGTTTGGGAAAGCGGCTCCGCTGGCCCTTTAAGGGAGGCGCCGACGTTGACGAAATTTCCTGCTCTGGGGTTCGCGACCAGCCCGCCCCCCCCGCCGCCCCGCACGCCGACACGAACTGCGCGCTCAGTCGGACCCGCGCTGCCTTGTTGGGGCGGGGGCTCCGTGTGTGTGTGCGTGCGTGTGCGTGTCCCCAGCTAGAGGGGGCGGGTCAGGGACGGAAGGGTGCAGGGGGCGTCGAGGGCTGTCAGTGCTCTGATAATAATAATAATAACATTAATATTAATAACAGTAATAATAATCATCCAACGGAACGGCGGCGTTCATGAAACTTTGCTGCGATCTACGCGCCGGGTAAGAAACTTTCGTACCTTTTAGCGCGGGTTGGATACAAGGTTGCGTGTAAACGTCTGCCTGTGTGTTGTAACACTTAGATCAACTGCAAGTCGCCGTGAGACACACACACACACACACACACACACACGTCGATACACTGCGTCCTTTGCGGCGCTTCCGAACCGCACGCTGCTGCTGGATGCGATGCGGCTGTAACACGGCCGCCGTGTCACGTCCACGCTGCGCACACACGCACACCAGCATGCTTATGAAGAGCGGCGCGTTTTCCAGCCCGCACTTACATAATAAACACACGGCTGCTGCGCTTCCTCGTCTTCGCTGCCCGCTGCGGTTTCCCCCCGATTTTAGGTGAGGCCCTGTGCTGTAAATGCCGAAGGTGCCTCCGTGGAGCCCACACGCACTTGCATTCGTTTATTTACCTGGCATTTTCCTCCAAAGCTGCTTGCACCGGTTTGCTCATTTGTACAATTTTGGAGCTCAGGGTATGCACCTTGCTTCAAGGTACGGCAGCGGGAGGTGCAAACTCAACTTGCAGGCTGGGAGTCTAGAGGCAGCAGCGGTAACTGCTATCCCACCTGCCGCTGCGCCACCTGCCGCCTGTGACCACTATGCCACCTGCTGTTGCTATGCCACCTGCCGCCGCTATGCCACCTGCTGCCTGTGACCACTATGCCACCTGCCGTTGCTATGCCACCTGCCGCCTGTGACCACTATGCCACCTGCCGCCGCTATGCCACCACTATGCCACCTGCTGTTGCTATGCCACCTGCCACCGCTATGCCACCACTATGCCACCTGCCGCCGCTACGCCACCTGCTGCCTGTGACCACTATGCCACCTGCCATTGCTATGCCACCACTATGCCACCTGCTGTTGCTATGCCACTTGCCACCGCTACGCCACCTGCCGCCGCTATGCCACCACTATGCCACCTGCCGCCACTATGCCACCTGCCGCTGCTTCACCAACTGCTGCCCTCTGGTGACACAAAATTGTTCTTCATTCTTTACTGTGGTCTTCTTCTCATGGCTTTTCTGCTAAAGAGAGGAACCACCATAACCAGAACGTAACTGGTCAGCATGGTCTCCGTGATGGTGGGGAGCAGGGGAACCATCTGAGTTTTACACATAGTGTACTGCTGCAAGTGCATACTGCTGAGTACCGGCCCACTTCAAGCAATGGGTGTGAGAGAAAGGTGCAAGTGCACCTTGGCAATGTAGGCTGTTAACACCTGTATGAGACAAAGTGATAACCCACAGGTGTCCTACATCTCTGGGAGCTGCTACAGAAGAGCCGGGAGAACATGGCACCTCATTGCCTGTCCAAATTTACTAACTAGATATGATAGCTAGTTTTCAAGAATTGTAGTCAAACTTTTGCCTGATTGTGAAAGTCCTGCAAGGCTTATGGTTGTCCTTCACAGTGAAGCTATGTGAAATGCGCAGGTAGCCTGTCCTCCCCACGGAGAGTAGAAGTGCACTGCTGATTCTGCAGAACACTTTGTCTTGTCTCGCTGTGGCAAATCTGGATGTTCTGCTCTAAATTTCGCTTGTGTGCTGCTGTTGGTCCTCCTTGCGTGGGATGTGTTGTAGGCTGGGCTTCTTCAAAACAGAGCCGCACCCCCTCTGCCGTATCCTCCTCTCCCTACCGGAAGGGAGCTCCACTTGGCCCTGTCTCCATTCAGGCCACCACCTCAGGGTCAGTGACGCGACTTGCCCGCCATCTGCGTCCCTGGTTACGTCGATCGAAGGGAAGGCAGCTTGGTGACAAGCAAAGGGCAAAGGTGACAAACAGTGAGCGTAAGGGATGGTCATTGTTCTGTGCAAGTTAATATTTTATGGTGGCTTTTATGCTGTGAGCTGTGGTGCCCTTTAGGAACATTGCAGTTTCCAGTAACAGGAGGAAACATGTCTGCTGTTAGGAAAATTACTTTAATTATTGCCAGTGGTTTTTGAAATGCTGTATGCAGAGTCTGTGGGTCCTGGTGTTCATAATATTAGCAACGTGTATCACTGCCTAGGTTATAATGTTATAAACATAATAATAACAGATTTTCTATATCAGTGTCTAATATAGAAAGGCTGTTGTTGTTATTATTAGTGGGTGACACGGTGGTGCATTGAGTAACTGTGGTCACTCTGTCTGGGCTGTTCAGGTGTGGCTTTGAATCCAGCACAGTTTGCACGTTCTTTGCAAGGGATACCTTAGGTGCTATGGTTTCCTCCCACAGTCAAAAGATGTTTGTTCAGAAAATTTGACATCCATCTGGGATGTAGTCTCATAGCCTGATGCTTAGTAATTCAAGGAAAAGGTGGAAAAGTGTTGCACATTATAATCACCAACTCTCTTACCATTAAAGTGGTTGTATTTAGTGCATACAGTAAGAATTATTAGTGCTGTCAGACAGGTGGACGTCATGGAGTGACGCACCAGTTGACCAAAAAAATGTTGTGTGGTATCACATGCATGCACACGTGTCTTAACAATTTTTACATTTTCATTTGTTCACATTAAACAGGTATTGGCTCCTCTGGCCAAACACACAGATGCCATAGAGAGCAAATGTCTGTCGGCTATAGTGACATGCACGCAGTAATAAATTATACATTGGCAAACTTTATTACCTTTAAACTTGAATTTAGTACCTGTGTGTGTGTGTGTGTGTGTGTGTGTGTGTGTGTGTGTGTGTGTGTGACTGCACAGCTGGGTGATTTATACTATAGCTAGTACTGTCCTTTACTCAAGAATACTCTAACAAGTGCTGGGTTTTGAACCAAGGAACTTATTGCACAGTCACCGCACAAACCAGCTCTCCACCTGTAGTTCATATCGACACAAAGAAGAACTTAATGTGTCCGATAAGAGCAGGAGACACAGCAAAAGGCTTTTTATGTGGATGATGCGGATTAAATTTGTTAAGAGGATGCGCTAAGCATTGAGGAGAGTGCAGAGCCTGGTGCCATGTGTGTACATATCTTCGGAAGAGGTGTATAGGTGGGTGTGAGGCCTACTCTTTAGCTCCAATTTCCATGGTCAGGAATGCAGAATTGTTTGGATGCCTGTCCTCAAACAAGGGGGAAACTAACATTAAGAAATCCAATGAAAAATACCAGGAATCCACGAAGGAAACAGCTGTGCAATGTCATTAATTGTGACAAATGTCATTTCATTTGGAAATAGTTTTTGCTCTAGAAAGAGCCCAGATTTGACAAAAGTAAAGCAAAATATCTTGCTTTTTTGGGTGAATTCTTTACGTTGCAGCCTTTTTGTAAGTACACCTCCTTTACCATTGTTGTCCTTACAGTTCATAGGGATGTTTAAACTCTCGGCGCCTACATGTTTATCTTTCTGACTTGTTCCACACTTGGACAGAAGCAGTATTGGGTGGGGCAGATGACTAGACATGGCGACCGAAGCGGCACATGACCAAGATTTCACTTTGGGACTTGACTACCCAGCTCCACAGGCACCCAGCCTAACACCTCAGAGCACCTTTGGGGAGTTGTGGCTCTACAGGTCTGCTTTCTCAGGGGGCTTTGGTGGGGCTCTCTCAGTAGCTGTCCATCGCCACTTGTCACACACCGGTGGTAGGACAACTAACCCTGGGTAACCCCTCCTACATCTGCCACAGCTGCAGCGCTTGTTTGTTTGGTCACAGGTATTGCATCCATCTAGTGTAATCCTGGCTTTAATGTAATCGCTTTACTTTACCTGTCTCCGTTCTGGTTGGAGTCCCCGTTCTCTTGCTGTGTGGGACGTTTTCACCTCCTGTTCTTCACATATAGGAGGTGGGGTGGAGGCGACGGACGGATCCCACTGATGTAACCCACTGAAACTCACCGAAAAACCCGGAACACATTTCTGACTGTGGTGAAAAGGAAATGACCTTTCGTTGAATTCCACTTTTGTGAACAGTTTTTCCGTCCAGCTACTTTAAATGAGAAGAACTCTCTCGAGATTCTGCCTGAATATTCTGAATGCTGCTCTCCGGTGGTGCTTTGGCTCCAGCGTTGCCTTCTGTGTGATTTCTGAGCGGCAGGAATTCAATGTGTTGCCAAACTCTCATCTGAGAAAGAGTAGGCTGATAGAAATGGAAAACTGAACCATTGTTGAGAAGCGCACAACCGTTGGACCAGGGCAGCATTTGTGCGCATAAATTGTATGTATGTTCTGCTGTTGGGGCTGAATGTGGAGGTTCTGCTGAGAACCTTGTCTTCGTCTTCATTCCCATACAGACACCAGTGTAGCGATTTGGTGCGAATTACCGCAGGGATTTCTGTCGCCCCCACCTCCTTTGCAAAGCGAATGGTGAGAAATCCCCCAAAGCTTTTCTGCCCTTATTAGAGTGCTGCTCCCAGACACTCTTCTTCTTTACCTTTTCTTTGTGTCTTGCTTACAGCTGATCCCAATAATGAAGTTATTTGGATAACAAATTCATTGTGAGGATTGAACCCAATCTGGCATGAATCGCATCTTCCTAGGAACAGGTTTTTTAAAAAATTTTCTTGCACAGCAGAAAGAATGGGGATGACATTTCCTGTGCTTTGAAATAAGAGAGCTATTTATTTCATGAGCAGTTCTCCTACCGTCTGGAATAACCTCTGCAGAATGACTCAGCCCTTCAATGACACGGCTGCGTCTAGTTGGCTGTTTAAAATACCCAGCGCTGGAGGTGCGTGGACCTGAATGTGTGACGAAACACAATATTTGTGAAGACCCGAATGACCGACTGAGACTTGTTGCCTAGGACTGTCACTCTTCCTGCCAACCGTATAGGAGACAGCTGTCCATTTCCGGTGCTGAAGAGCTTCCTTTAGGAAGAAGTAGAGGAGGTCATCGATTTCCTGAGCTCTGGTCACACAGCACACAAACTGTGGGCTGAAATCCCTGTTCAGCACAGTAATTGATGTCGGAGGCAAATTTAAACAACAGCCTGACATGCTGACATCTACCCTCCTGCTTTCAAGGCTTTACCCTCCCTGAGCACCTGGCTGCTGAGCTAAACCTGTTAATTCATCAGATGAAGTCACTGAGCATTGACCCCAATGCTGCTTCTCTGAGGGACATGGGCAGCGCCGAGGTCATCTACACCGCTGAGTCAATCGGTGGTTTGGTGGTTAAGGCCCGAGCGGGAAGTTGTGTGTGTGTGTGTGTGTGTGTGTGTGCGCGCGCATGCGCAGAATCACAAAATACTTTGATTTTCTCCCCCTCAGGGATCCTGTTTGCCATGTTAAGGTAAAGCAGAAGAACCCCTTCCTGATCATGCTAAAGCGGCTGGACAAAATACGGTTCAGAGGTCATAAGCGAGATGAGTTTCCGGATCTGATCGAGTCCCCGAACGCGTCGGACAATGAGGGCGGTGATGATGTCCCGGTGAAAGTGCGGCCATCCATCAAAGACCTGGAAGACTTGCGAGATCCTGTGAGTGAGCCTCTCTGTCCCATGCTGTGCTACTCTTACTATTATTTATGCATTTAGTTGACCCTCTTCTCCAAGGTGACATACAGTGTTTGGCTTGTGCAAAATATTTAAAATGCTGCAGCCGCTTATTAATGATGGTGGGGTTTGACATCATTTATTATTATTATTATTATTATTATTATTATTATTATTATTATTATTACATTACAGATTAGTTGTTCCATTAATGCTTCGCGCTACAGGAATCCCCTACTTACGAACATAATGCGTTCTTGGAAATCGGGTCCAATTACTAGAGGCACAATTGCCATTAATTTCAATGGAGAAAATTTATTTTTTCATATCTAAGCCCACAAAGTCATCTACATGGTTCTGTCAGGAAACATGAAAATCAATCAGAATTGGGATAAATAATAACATTTACATTAGTTATCAGAAGACTTTTGTATTACTTTTATATTAGCAGTAGAGTATTTTATAATATATTAGCAGACTTTTCCTCTTGTCAGTAATATTCCGCAATGTAATGATAGTGTAGATAAGTAGAGATGAGCTCACGAGATGCACACGAAATTCAGGGAGCACAACTAGAAACAAAGGTGTGGAGACGTGAGGACTGTGGACAAGAACAGGTGGTGGTGCCACCCTCAAACTGGGCGCTGCTGTTCTGTCCTCACAACAACCACTAAAAAGGGCCCAGAGAGTCCTAGGCTTGGGACAACTGTTTAACCGTTTACTGTTTTTTTAAAAAAAAAATTTAAACTGTTACACACTTTTTTAGCTCTACCAGTTAACCTACAAAGTCTTGGCTTCTTGAGAAATCTATTCATTTGTTTTCTGTAATTTTCCAGTGTGTTTTCCATAGCAGAACTGGAATGTGTGAGACAAAAATCTTTGCATGCACCTGTTAAACACTCCTTTCTCTTTCTCTTTTAAACACACACCCTGCTGCTGCTGTCTGAGGCAAAAAGGAGATCAGCATAACAAACATGACCATCCAAGCTGGATGTTAGCTATGTTGCTTTGTTAGACATTTCTTCACCATCGTGGGTGAGGCATTTACTCATTTAGTCGGGGCTTTTCTCATCGTAGTTCAGCTGCCTACGATGAAATACAAATTCGTACAAGTGGGTAACTTTTACCGGAATAGACCATGTTGAGTGCCTCGCTCAGGGGTAGTTCAGCAGGAGATGAGATTTGAAGTTCTGACCACTATGGTACCCAGCTGCCCTGATGTTTCTGACACCATCCTCATTAATTTGATCCCGACTTGTCCTTCAACCTCGAATCCCCTC
The DNA here is from genome assembly GCA_018136845.1 of Heterotis niloticus. Classification (NCBI taxonomy): domain Eukaryota; kingdom Metazoa; phylum Chordata; class Actinopteri; order Osteoglossiformes; family Osteoglossidae; genus Heterotis; species Heterotis niloticus. The sequence goes on from JADBHE010000217.1 coordinate 9,752, forward strand.
CCGGCCCTGTGTTAAGGGACCTTCTGGTAAATGCGACCGCTGTACATTTTCACCTGTCCAGCGGCTTTAACGTGGCGCTCGGCTTCCCTTCGCACGACCTTGGGGAAGCCCATTTAGAGGTACAAGGCCTGGCAGATGCGTGGTTGTGGAAGGTGGCCACGTGGAAGACTGCAGTTGGAAATGCCGCAGAGCGCCACCCCCAGGTTGCCACTCCCGCAGACGCCTGAGCAGCTGGAGGCGGTCCAGTCCGAACCACCGTGTAGCACAGTTTACTTGTTTTTCACTTGTTTATGTACCTGTTAGTCCTCAGTAATTTTTTGCTGCTTCAGATTATTTTGAGAAGACCGTACCTTATGAAACCCTGGATTGCCAGATCCTGAATTGTTTGATGTACAGGATTTTGTCCCATTTAATCCCACTTTAATGTTACAGGAGGGAGGGACCAGAAAGGTGTCTAATACAAGTAGTTTTTTCGACTGATTGTTTTTTGGTATTATAGTAAAAGCTCTTGTCTGTAGAATTTGATTATATTGCAGAGCATTATGAGATAGTTGTGTGCTGGTATCAGCTTCTGCCATTTGCCATTCTGGCAAAATTCATCTTGCAGTTGATTTGTATTGAAACTAAACAGATAAAGATATTTATTATTTTTATCCCCTATTCATATTTGTAAAGTGAAACTATACTTTACCTCTTTTTATTCAAATATACATACATATAGTATTTATATTTATATATTGTTGCATAGAGAAGAAAACTATTATTTTGTGTATGTATGTGTCATCCTTTTTAATGCCACAACTGTACTTACTGGCCATGTACATTAATTACATGATTTTGAACAAGGATCTGTTTCCATAGCAACTAAAGCCTTACACCCTGAAAAATCAAATCTAATCTTTGAGTTTGGGTTCTGGTTTGTTCATAACTACTAACTTTCAAATTTTCAGCGATATTCATTTTACAAATACTTCATAAAAAGTCGCTTTAGGGTTAGGTCGTCCTTAGAGAGGTAACTCTCAGCTGTCTGTTGTGAGGTAATATAACTTTTTTGTAATGTGAGCGTTTGGATTTGTGCTTGTAGGCATTTTTGTGGTGCCTGCAGGGTGTTCCATGGTGTGGGCCTTAAACCCAGCATCTCCCCTGCTCCTTCCTTGCCATTGGTGGGGGTTGTGCTGCTCAAAACTTTTCTTTATCTCCACCAACTGTATATCTGTCAACACAATGGAGATGTATACAATTACATTGACTCTCTTAGATGACGGTACTGCATGTCGCTGGCGTGGTGCTGAGTGCTGCTGCCGAACACCGAGATTCAGCCTCCGTCCTGTATTGTTATTGCTCAGGGTGGTACCCTGAATTGATGCTGCAAAAGTTAGGCACCTGTGTAAATGGTTCAGTCATTGTAAGTAGCGCTGGAATAAAGCTACATAAATAAATGTGATTTCATTTCTTTATTAAGTGATGTCATAGGGCTGTAATATGAGTTTGGTTTTTTTTTTGGGCAGATAACTTTCCCTTGGCGTTGTCAGTTTGCCGCATCAACAGAAGAACTGCTGCTCCTGCACCTCAGGCGTCCTGTCAGCCAGCCCCACGCTGGGGTCCTTTTGGGCGGTTTCCATGGAAACGGTTGCTATTTTTTCCCCAAGGCAAACACAAGATGCACACAGGCAAACTTGACAATGTGCCAAATGGAGAGCAGGACAACGTTGTTGTGTGGTGGCGCCTGGACAGGCTGGCTGGCCAAAATGCCATCGGGTGCCCTCGGACGCTGGGTTTCAATCGTTTATTCTGTGCTTTGAATTTAGCATGTAATATGTTTTGGAGAGTGTGCTGAAATGGGCCACGTGCCTCTTTTTGTTTCTGACCCCGGGAGTCTGACAGTGGACTGTAACTGACAAACTGGCATCTGACAATGGAAAGTAATAGTGGTCACTGCGTTGGTGTGCAAGAGGCTCCCACTGCTCCCTGTTGCCTGCTGGTTATTTATTTATTTTTTATCATGTCTTGGGGGGACATGTTATGTTGGACGGTTTTGTCCTACATGGAGTCGCTGCCCTTTGCTGTCTGAACTCTCCCCAGTGGTCAGGCCATCTCTTATCTCTAGCAAGTTGCAATTCCAGTGGTTCTGTACTTCACTCAGGGCTAACACATTGCTTGTGAAGAACAGGTCACATGACCCAGTGTCACCACACCTACAACCCCTGCTTCGGTTAGCAAGAATCAATGGCACAAGCAGGAAACCTGTCACTCCGGTGCAACCATGCCCTGAGGGGGGCACCGCCAGACATACCTTCCCTCCCTGCCTCGGTACCTCCCTTTGTGTCAGCACTGCTGCTTTTTATTTCTCTTTCTCCCCCTTTGCTCAGGGTTGTCCTCTGTTTCTTTCTCAGCACCGGTATGTGTGTGTGTGTGTGTATGAGTCTCGTGCGCGGGGGGTGATTCTGCGGAGCGCTTTGGTGCAGCGAAGACTGGTGCTTGTACAGTCCACGCCGGCACCGGGAGGACCCCCTTAAAGGGGCAGTGGTTGTCGTGAGAACCGCAGTGCTTCGTTTCGTCTCCGTTCCCTGCTGACATAGCCCCCGTGCTGGGGAATCTGTGGCAGAGGAGCCGAAAGGCACCCTGCGCTGCTGACAGCTCCCTCCGCTGGGGAATATCGGCGACTGTCGAGGATGAACTGTTCGTTGTGTTTTTAATTTCATTTTCAACGTGCAAGAAGAGACACGCACAGCGTAAGTGGTCACTGCTCAGTGCCTGTGGAGGTACTTCTCTTTGTTTCTTTAACACGTTTCTCATTTTGTGTGTGTGTGTGCGTGTCATTCTCTCCAGGCTGGTCCAGGGTCTCTCAACATGGCTACTGCCATGCAGGACTTCCAGAGGTCCGAGGTGGACAGGCTGAATGAAGTGAAGGGCCACCTGGAGATCGCCTTGCTGGAGAAGCACTTCTTGCGTGAGTAGCACCCAATTTACTGCAGTACCACGGTACCACCTGATCCCCTGTCTGTCTGCCTGCCTGTCAGGGCCCTTGGTCTGTAGGTGCCAGTGCTGTGGCACATTTGCGTGACTCTTGCCTAGGGTGAGTCATGTTTGTGGTGAAACAGGTTTCCTGTGCAGATGTACACCTTTGTAGGTGCTACTGTGGTGCCGTTGGCATATCATTGTCTGGGTGCTGTAAAACCCTGTGTGTGAATCCAGCGTGTCGGAACATGTAGATGGCACTCCAAAAACTCTCCCACGGCTCAGCAGCTGGACTGTCACTTAATCACGCAGCTTTTTCTGTCCCAGATGTAACCTTCAGCAGTTGTGAGTGTTTGGGCTGCAGGGCTGTACATGGATCACCACTTAATGTTTGTGTGGAGTTTGCTCCCACAGTCCACAGGCTTGTATTTCGGGTGGATTGGTCACTCTCTGTTGTCAGTATAGTGTGTGTGTGTGTGTGTGTGTTACATTGCTGTGTTGTACCCATGGGTAAATAGCTGCAGGGAGTTTAGTGTTTAGTGTAGTATATCTACTACTATGAGTGACCTTAAATAAAGCAATCCGCTAAATGCTGGGTAATTGTTGTGCGTCACATTGTGTAAAGGCCTCTGCTAAAGTCCAAGTATGAAAAACACACACACACACCTTTCTGTCATTTATGTCACTTTATCCCCTGTGCCCATCCCATCCCAGTTTTCCGCAACTTTACTGTGTGTGTGGTTGACTGTGTCAGCATTGTGGCCTGATGCTCTGATGCTGACTGCACACTGTGGCCTCTTCACCCTGTGGTGAAGAGTGAGGAACATCTCTGGAGTCTCTGCAGGGGAAGCTCCCTCACACTGAGCACATCTGGCCTTGGCCCATCTGACTCTTTGTGTCTGGTTGTCTCAGGGACAGCTGTACATTGCATTTTACCTGTCCCATCAATGTTTGCAGCACTCTAATTTTGGAACGTATAGGAAAGACAAAAAAAAGTTAAGCCCTTGGTTTAAGTCATCCTTTAATGTACACTACCTGAAATGTTTATTTCTGACACATTATATGGCCAAAAGAATATGGACACTCCCCGTCCCCCATTGACTGAGCTGATCTGTTTTTCGGTGCAGCATGCAAATACATTCTAGACAACTGTGTGCTTCCAACATTATGGCCACAGTTTGGGGAAGAAGCTCCTTTCCTGCTCCGGAATGACTGTGACCCCCCGTGCACAAAGTGAGTTCCATAAACACATAGTTTGGTTGGTGTGAAAGAACTCGAGTGGCTGCACAGAGCTCTGACCTAAACCCCACCGAATGTCTTTGGGATGAATTGGGAAGCTGACCGTGAGCCAGGGCTTCTCGCCCAACGTTAGTGCTCAACCTCACTGATGTGCTTATGGCTGAATGGGCACAAATTCCCAAAATTTGGTGCGAAGCCTTCCCAGAAGAGTGAGAGCTGTTGTAGCAGCAAAGAGAGAACAACTCCATGTTTATGCCCATGGGTTTGGAAGTGGATGTTCAACAAGTGCATATGTGGGTGATGTTCAGGAGTCCACATACTTTTGACCATATAGTGTAGGTTCATTAATTACATTTTCTGTGTGATATGATTTAATATCTGTACAAAAAAAAAAAAAGCTAAATCATGTACACTTCTGCATATGCTTCATGCCAGGCCATTTTCACTGAGCTGGGAAACCTCTCTCTTCATGAAGATATAAATGTTCTTTAAAGGTTAAAGTATTTTACAACGATGATCGTGTAGCACACTTTAGTAGGGCCCAGAAGGGTGTCTGGACATTTGAGAATTGCTCTGAGTTGTCATGTGGGTAAGAAGTCTCTACCAGATGGAAGTTAAACCCTTATTTAGCCACTTATTTAGAGTGGGAACTTTAGGTGTCAACCCAACTTTTAAAATATTTCCTTTCTACGCACGTCAGCAGAAACAATCTGACATTTGATGATCATAAGATCATCAAAAAGAGAATTTGGTTGGTGGTTCAGTGGGTTGTTAGATGGGGACAAATCAAACTTTACTGGCAGAGGTCCCCCCCCCCCCAGTGGTTAGTACAGCTGGTAATGTGATCACACTAAGGGGTTAAGCAGGGGCCAAGAGGTGGCAAATCGTGTTTAATAAAATGTGTTTCTGTATAATTTGGACACAATTCTATGTTTAGCGCAGGCTGTTGAAAATGTCTGCATTTTCAGTGAACAACGTGGTGCTGATGGGTGTTGAACTGGTTGGTCTCAATTGTCCTCCGGTTGTGGCTGAGAGATGTAGAGGCTGTTGTGTTTTGTTGAATTGATCAGAACATTTGGGAAGAGGACATAAACCTTCTTTTGAAATGTGGCCGCAAAGGCTTGAACACACACAGTTGTGCTGCCCTGCTCCGGTGCACAGTCTCAGCCCCCGTGTTTCTGTGTACCTCGAGTTTACAGCACAGTACACCCCCATCTGCAGGGCAGTGCTGCAGTGCCCGATGTCAGTAGTCTGATCTCAGACCTCCATTTTGAGAAGGACCTCCCTGGACCCCCCCCCCCCCCCATGTCAGCTGACATTCTGTCCTCAGTGTTTAAAGTTTAAATTGTTTCTTAAAGCACACTTAGGATCTTACCCCCGCTGGACCTGTCCCCCAGACAGGGTCCTTGGGGGGTCAGTGGTGTCTGCGGCAGAGTTAGTGCATTTTATTAAATTTGAACTAGATTTACCGTTTCATTCGGATGATTTAGTCTGAGTCATGACTGTACTTTGCTGATGTGCCCCAGTCAATTTTATTTAGGACTATTATTATATGGCATCCTTTTCTAGGATTCGCCTGAGCAATTGACCTGAAATGCAGGTTTTTGGGCTGTGGGAGGAAACCCACAGAGACAGTAAAAGAACCTGCAAGCTCCTCACAGACTGAGTCGTATTTGAACCAAAACAGTCCAGGTACTGTGAGGTGGCAGTGCTACCCACTGCACCACCAAGCCACCCGTTTTTATCCTCATGCTTTTCTTCCAGGAGCGTGCAGGCGTTCACAGAATATCAATGACTCTCTGGAAAGATCCACCTCAAAACAGTAATGAAATGCAAAAATAAAGTGTAGTTGCTAGATATGAGGCGATGAAAGAGCGGCTGGTTGTGCTTTTCGGCACTCGTGTTAATGTGACTCGCAGGGTTACGGCAAAAGTCAGAGAGGGAATTCCTATCAGGGTTGTGGGGAACTGCAGAGGGTAAAAATAGTCTGTTACATAATGCGTGCGAGCTCACCAGAGGGCCGAGTTTGGCGGGCAGCCGGATGTCGGCCCAGGGACCCTGCCTGTGATGGAAAGGCAGTGTCAGGGGAAGCTGCGAGCACCACACCCAGGGGGGTTTCTGTGCATGCGCAGTTCTCCAAGGGGGAACTGCGACAACTGCCAGTCCAGCTGCTTCCCCTCACCACACAGGCAGGGAGCTGCGCAGGTCCTTCTCGTTCAGGCTGCACCAGTTCTGTTCAGAATTCATAACGAAAGGCAAAAGGTACTGCTATGCCCCTCTGGACCATTTTTCTGGAACCATCTGCCCTTTCCTGCACACGCTTGCAGGTAACCTGGTGGCTGTAGTCAATGTCACAGCTGACGCTCACGTACAGTAGGTAGTGGTCAGGCAGCTCAGTTGGTTACAGCTTTATTTGGTAACAATCTCTTGCAGATGTTTTCAGCGGTTAATGGATTCACAGGCACGCAACCAGTTTGACTCAACCCTGCGATGTGCTGCCTTCCCTTGGGGCCGTGCCATCGCTGTCCTGTGCTCACGCTGCTCTCGAGGGGTGCGTGAAACATCTCGCTGTAGCCCCCGTGTCAGCCTCGTCCCCCCATCACCCCAGTGTCTTCCCCACGTGGGCTGAACACACACCTGTTGTGTTGGAGGAGTGCGTTGTGCAGTTCCTGGTGTTGCAGCGTGATAATTCAGGTTTATCTGTCCTTGCTGGCCTAGTCAGAGCTCAACATCAATGTTTTGTGTCCGGGTTGCACAGAGGACAGGTGGGTTTAATGTTTTGTGCATTTTCGTACCTGTTTTCAACCATTTTGAGAAAAACAAAAAGGGGTAAATGTCCAGGTTTAAAAAATACTTCACTGGGCAGGAACTCAACCCAATATATTTATTTTTCACAAGTTTCCCAATTATATTTTTGCTTCCAACACAGTTTAAATCCAGAAATAAAGTTAACTGACAGTACATTTAAATTACGTACATTTAAATTAAGCACTTGGACGAATTAAAAAGAAAAAAAAATTGGTGAGGGTGTCATATGAAAGGAAGTGTACTCACAAAAAGGCTTCGACAAGAACAAAATGCCCAAAATGGCAAGATACTGGGCCAATTTCACTTTGTTTTTGACAAATTTCCAAGACTGCAAATGGTGCCACAGGGTTTCTTTATGATGGAAGATGTTGTTTTGCGCTGAATTTTAAACACCTGCCCATCAAAGTATTTCACCGATTTTACCTGCCTGTGAAAATGTGAACAAAGCACCTCTCCCGGACAGGTGGGCAGCAGTTAATGTGGAGTCCCGCTGAGGTGCGTTGATGCTCTCTTAGTGGTAAAGCCCTTGTTTCTCCACAGTGGGTTTTCCTGTGCAATAATGCAAACCCAAACAGCATATCAATGCCAAAATGAGGCCAAGAGTGAAATGAGATGTGGGATTGACTGTTAAACATCCTCAGGGTTGAGTGCTGAGCTAAAAGCTTGGTTGTCCATGCTGCGTTGCCTCATATGCCACAGTGATGTCCATTATCTGTTGATGCACACAGCAAATCCCTGAGGAAGTTCCACAGCCCACCTCCTCTGTACACTGTGGAAGAGATCAGCTGCAAGGACTGCTGCCATTTTATTGGAAACCCTGAATGACTTCCTCATTTCGTCCTGATGTTAGTTTGAAACTTGGTCAATCTGCAGTCGACCAGGGCACTCGGAACGATGGTGTCCAGTGCCAAGCTGGGCTAGATGTCCTCCAGCAGTTTACCTGCTGCCCTAACTTGAACTGTGCTGGTGTTAATGCCTGGGATGCTGTCTAGGGAAACCTTTTTTCTTCCTTCTCATCGACGGTTTAACAGTCCCAGTTGTTGACAACTTTTATTGCTGTAAACGTGCATGCTCTTCTGCCCAAAATCTGCCTTTATAGACCTTCTTTCCTCAAGATGACACAGTTGTCAGTAGCTTCTTTACAGGTGTATGACCGCCACGGAAGAGCATGTTGTTAAGCCAGGGAACTATTCCGCACTTTTAATGACACACTTTTCACAAGTTGCTAGCAGTGATAGGGAGTGCAAATCGTGGAAGGAGATGGAAGATGAGGTGACGCAGGTCTGTGGATCTGTTAGAAGGTCAGGAGAGAACTGAAAGAGATTTCACACCCTTCCTGAATGTTGAGAGGGATTCAGCAGTTCTTGAATAATTGTTGCCTTGGCCTTTCTTGGTGTTTGCCACTCTTCTCTGTCGCCATTGCAAATATTGTAAGAATGTGGAATGTGGCCTTATGCTACTTTTTAATTTGGGATCTGCGTCTGCACAGCAGAGAGATGCAGAAGGAGCTCAACAGGAACCGATTCAAATGTTGTGAATAAAACACAGAACTAAGTAGCTTATGTGTGCCATGGTTATGTAAGTATTTCTGCTCAAGATACATAACACAGGATCCCACCACTGAAAGAAAATTAGTTATACTGGAAATGCTTCTGTTTTTCTGAGAAAGATGTATTAATGCAAAATAAATGCTATGGAAAGCCTTTCCATTACAATACTGGACTGAAACCCCATTGAAAAATTGCTGAGACCCCTTACATTCCTCTTTGATTTGTTAAAACAAACTGAACATTAAATCCTTTTGTAAGTGTACAAGACTTTAAAGTAGACTATGCGATAGGGTGCGGTTGGTCCACAGACTGTTTCAGAGGGAGACTGGAGCTTGGCGTCATTCACCACACGCTCAATGCTACAGGGTGAAAGCAAACAGAACAAAAGTGTTCTACATTTGGGAAGTGCTGCAGAGAGTTGGGAAGACATGGAACCTCACTTCTTCATCAAACTTGTTCATCTTATAGGAGAAGAATGCTAGTTTGCAGCAGCTGGACTTACGGTATGTATGGTTGGTCCCGTTTGTCCAGAGTATGTAGGGCTCTGTGGCTGTTTCTTTGGTTGAAAGCCTTTGAACCAGCTGCCAAATACTGATCTGAGTCGCCCCCGCCCCCCGGGCCCTGGGTTTGGTCTCCTCATGGAGCGTAAGCTGAAGACAGCACTGGTTGGTCCGCTATGAACGACACCCCCTGTGTGGAGGCACAGGCAGCTCTGAAGACGGCTGTGGTCACTGTGGTGGTCGCCTTCTCTCCACCGCTTACTTGGAAATGGCAGGCTGTGCGTGTGTATTGCACAGTTGTGTTATTGCTCTTCAGTGACTTGCATGTAAATGTCATCCTTACATAATTATATAGGACAGCCTCCTCCTCCGTTACTGTGAAGAAATGTGGATTTAACCCGGTGGAGTAATATTTTATTTATTTATTTATTTATTTATTTATTTATTTTTTAAATTTAGGGCCTACGGAAATGGTAAATCACTCACTACTCAGTGTGTTAATGGTGGCATGCTGGTTCTGGCCCCATGCTGCTAGATCCTGAACCTTCATGAGAACGTAGGCTAGTGCCAAACAAGTGCTCAGACAGTTCTCTTGCTACCTGCATCATCTCCACTGGTGGGACTTCCTTTAGTAGCTTGAGGTTCCCTTTCTCATGCTTGGCACAAATCTCAGGCGCTTCAGTTTCTCATGTTTGGATTCTTTATTCCACTCAAGGGATTTGCATTAATTCTTGATGTCTTTGTGTATTTTAAATTTCCAAGTGCACTGGGCATCATTGTATTTTTATTATTTAAGCAAAAGATTAACCCAAACAACACTGAAGGTGTTTTTCTGCAGCAGTCACAGTTTTAAACCAAGACCCCTGGTTATGACATGTAAATGAGGACCACGTGCAGTCCTAAACTGGTTTCCACCTGGATCTTTGCAGCAGTCCTGGATATGACTAATGACAACATGTGAGTGACAGCGCATCTGCAGTACCTGCATGTCCAGTGGTCAGTGGTCAGTGGACTTTTCTGTGCATGTTTGTCCCAGGTGGCCATTTAGAAAATGCTAGATTTCATGAAGGGATTTTAAAGAATGATGAAGAATGTGCCCACAGCTAAGGAATGCTCTTCTCTTGGTGGCAGCACATTGTGCAGTTGTACAGAGCTTATAGGAGTATTAGATCCTGGTTCCTCTGGAGGTTTTGCACCTCTCGAGTTCATTAGGGCTGCTGAGAGTCACACTTTTATATGCCATCCAAAGTGGGGCACTCAGTGGAGCATAAAGGAGCCCTTTTGAATGAGGAGACCTTTTTATACATGAAATCAAAGCCGGGCAGGTGGCAAGAATTCATGTTTCGTTTGAATTGTGACACCCAGTGCCATTACCGGATGGTTTGATGACACAGTGGCTGGCACTGGTGCGTCATGGCTCTTGAGCTATGGATTTGGACCTGGATTCTTATCCCGGTCAGTCTGCTTGGGGTTTGCATGTTCTCCTCTTGTTTGCATGCATTACTTTGCACAGTCCAAATACATGTGTTCCAGCTGCCAGCTTTGTGTGTGTTTGGTGGGGGAGGATTAGTGTTGCATAGCTCTTCTGTATAAATGGGTCACTGTGTGGTACCAGCTTTTGGATGACTACATAAATCACAATACAGTTCAATTTCTTTTGACTCTTTTGGCAGAACAGAATATGTTGGGCACAGTTATTTGCGGTAAATGACATTTTGCATTACTTCATTAGTGCCAGACACTAGTAACCACAGAGGTTTTACTGTGTTAACTTGTCATGCAAAGCTTTTGCACTGTCACCCGTTGTCGAGCAGTTGGCTCTGAACCAGGAGCACCTCTGCTAATGGGCTGAAGTGCTGTTCCCTCCATGTGAGTAGGTTGTTGTATGAGAGAGAGTCCCGGTTCTGGAGTGGTGTCACCTGCTCATCGTGTCCAGCACCTCCAGTAGACTAGGGTGACAGACCAGCAGAGTGTCCCACACCACCTAGGCTATAATAGCACCATACAGTGGGTCTCCAACTTACAACTTAGGATTACATGTCTTCTTCCTTGGTGAACTTTAAAAGAATCGTTGAAAGGTTTATTTAGAATTATTTGGATTTTACCTGTCTAAATCATACATTAAAGCTTTACCACATCCACTGACATTATTACTGCCTTATGTTTTTCAACAATCTGCCCTGCCTTTGGTCAAGGCTCTTTATTGCGCTTTCTTATTTATAACATTTTATAAATACCAAGGTGTCCTGGAACACCAGCAGGAGAAGCTGTCTGTCCATCTTGTCTTTGTAAGCTGCTCTGTTCCCATCCAGAAAACCCCACTGTTGCCTGCTGTCCCATGGAACTCTCCAGGTTGCTAAAAATGCTTTATAGCTCAGCCGAGAGAAACTCAAAGTAGTCACTGTTTTGGCTGGTGCGGATTACATCTGTAAATGCACGTGCAGTTCATTTCAAGTCCCTGATCCACTCTGTTTGTCTGTTTGACTTAAGAATCTTCAGAGTTACAAACTCTCAGTTTAGTTTGTAAGGCAGTAACAAAGTATTGTGTCAATGATGGCCCCAGAGTACAACAGATACAACATGTCAGCTCTCTCCATTCTCCTACAAAGTAGATTAATATTTAACAGTAGGTGACAGGTGGAGTCTAAATGAGATTTTTTGTGTTCTGCTCACATGTGTGGTTTTGTACCTCTATTCCCACCTCCTGCAGTTCCCTGTCTCATTAGAGGATTGCTTGTAATGTGCAGCTCCTATGAATTATAAATGCCTCTGGCCACAGGGCACCGGTGTTCTTTAGAAAATATTTTTTCTTGTGAAGGCAGCAGGGGGTCTTTTGTGTTCTAGAAGCTTCTGGCACAATTGTATCACTGGGGTCTCTTTTAGTAGTTGCTGGTAGTTGAATGGTTGTTAGCTTCAAGTTATGTCTGTTGAATGAAATCCTTGCCACCTGTGTTGATGGGAAATTCACCCAAACAGGTCACTGTGTAAAGCCAGCAGATGAGGTGAATGGTATTTCCTGTACAAAAGCTGGCTTATGTTTACGTTTATCCATTTAGCAGACACTTTTCTACAAAATGCAATGTGCAATCCAACTGTCACCTTTATGCTTCCATGTAGTCATTTGAACATTCCCTTAAAAGTTAAAACATAAGGAAACATAAAGAACAGGTGGAAAATTGCTCCTTTTTTCAGTGGGTCCCATCTTTCTCCAGATGGATGTGGAGTAGCTTATTTTGGGATGCGATATCATGTTATAATTTTCATGCATTGCAATGATTTATTGTTTTAGATGCTTTCTTATGATCTCAGCTGTTGATGTGACACAGAGGAAATAAAGAGCTCAAACCCAAGCCTCGTCTGAACAGATCCCTCATCAGACTGACCCTCATAGGAACACAGGGCTGGGTTTGAGTTCATACCATACCGGGTACATGACAGATATCCAGTAATGTTTATACCTGCCACTGGGTTATTATTATTAAGCCAGTTTTCCATTAGAAATTTGTTGCAGTCCCTCACTAGATGAGGCTGGAGAGAAGGAGCTCCTTTGTATGGCATTGCTGGGATTTATTTCTCCTGCACGATCAATGTGCTGTTGCTAAAGTGCAAAAAATAGAATCAGTTCTGTCACTACTGTGTTCAGATTCTAGAAATAGTTGTGAAATCACTGCAGAGGAAAACATTCAGAGAGGTTGCTTTGAGCTGCCACATAAATTTTACTGCATTTTTCTCAACTGATGTGTTTTAAAGGGATGTCTCTCGTGTATTGTGCAGATGAATCTGCTTTTATAAGTGCGTTTTTAAATGTGCGTGTTCATAAATGCGAAGTTCTGTTTTCTTCTCTTTAGAGGAAGAGCTAAGAAAACTTCGGGAGGAAACGAACATTGAGAACTTAAAACAGGAGCTGGAAAAGGAACGACAAAGAAGGCTGGACCTCGAGCAGAAGCTGAACGAGGTGCTGAGAAGCAGGTGAGCGCTAGTTTTCTGCCACAAACACGGGGCTGAGCTCTCGACCCAGCGGCTGCCGTGTGACCTGCGTGGGCTGCGTTTCTCTGGGGCGACATGCTGTTGTTCACTGGGTCACCGTGGTGAAAAGAGACCACACTCGCTGGCGGCAACTGGAAGCTGTGAATGCCTTATGGGGCGGTGTGTGTTAGCTGGTGGCCAATGTCACGCCACGCCGTCATAGAGCACACGCAGTGACCCGTTGCTGCACAATTTCCATTGTGTCGCTGTGCTGTACCATAAAAATTGTTTCCTCAGCTACTGTTTCTCCATTACAATGGATTCAATAGTCTATTCTGGAATTCATTCTGAAATACCAGGGTATATGACTGGAAACCATGGTGGTCTTGGTGTGAGATTTCACAACGGCCTGCAAGCCCAGGTCGGTTTCATAATAAGATGTTTTGTGTGTGTGTGTGTGTGTGTGTGTGTGTGTGTGTGTGTGTGTGTGTGTATGATTTCTCCCTTGTAGACTGGAGGACTCCCCACCACAACCCCCTTCTAAGGCCCAGTCCCCAGCTGTCAGTGGGACAGGTGAGTATGTATGTACACGTATGTACACAGAAGAACCAGGCAGCTGCATTGTGGGTATCTGTTCTGCTCTGAGGGCAAAGATGTGCTCTGAGGGGTCTCACAGTGGGACTATAATAGTGGAGCAAAGGTGGAACAGTATGGGATAAATTGTGTCCTTTCTTTTCTGCTTAGCACCCCATACACACTCCCATGTACTCCCACACACACAGCACCTTCCTTGCCACCTCCCCCCACGCTTATGCAGTGGGTTGTAACAGTGTGACCTTCCAATGGCCACATTCTGTGACCAAAGGCCACATTTATTACGTGTTCAGCACTTGTAAATGAGCAGTTGAAATGGGAGATGGCGAGAGGTGAATTTGCTTGCCTCGGAGACGATCTGGCAGGAATGAAGCTGGGCCGTAGCCTGGTTATGACATGTTCGCCTTTTCTTGCTACTGTGAATAAAAGGATGCGGTTGTGTGTCATGTGGCACAATCCAGCCTCCCGAACACGTGCAGGTGCGTCGCATTGCGATTTTGCTCCAGGTGAACCGCTCCATCATTTTGGAAGTGGGTTCAACTTTGGGCTGCGTTCAAAGCATTACTGAATATAGAGCTACGACAAAGTGTATTTTTTCAGCAGATGGGAAGCGAGGGAGAACCTGCCGCAAGGTAAATTGTGTCTATGGGTTGCAGAGGGTGGCTGACGTGCTTCATCACCACCTCTCTTTTCTCCCAGCAGATAAGCAAAAGGAGACCCTGTCCTCACGTCTACAGAAGTGGCTGTATGACCGGTTTGGCGTCTACATCGAGGACTTCCGCTTCCAGCCAGAGGAGAACACGGTGGAAGCCGAAGAGCCACTAAGCGCTAAAAGGTGAGCGCCTCGCTGTATCTTCTGCATGAATGGCCCCACCTAGTGGTCATTTTTTATTCTTGGCTCTGAATGTGTGTGTTTGGTGCGAGGGTTGAGGAGCACAGGGCACAGAAAGGAAAATTCAGAACATCTCCCCTTAGCATTTTATCTTCATTCCCACCTCGCCCTGTACAAGCTGCGGGGCTGCTGAGTTATACAGCTGTGGGGGTGGTGTGGATGTGCGCAGGATGCATCCGGAGGCCAAATTTCATCACATCGCACTGGCAGCTCCACCCACTGAGCCGTCATGCCGCAGCCAGTTTCCTGTGGACACCATAAATTCTCTGTAATCCTGTCGGAGAAAAAGCACCTGAGCCGCTATTTAGCAAATGTGGGTCTCGACCCAGTTTTGTGCACGTGCCTCGATCTTCTGATAACTTCTCACCTTTTAGGTACATCTGACCTGCTTGCTGAAATTGTGTTGTCTCTGACACTGATTTTGGTTAATGTGAGGAGCCGATTATGGTGGCCACATAGGGCAGTTGTCACCCTCGGCTCAGCGAGATCCTACCTTGCAGCCACCGCTGCTCACTTTACCGTGGCTGTTCGTGGGCCGCTTCTCCACCGGATGTCCCCAGTGCCCTCTCTCAGGTTTCAGTCCATGCTGTGGCTCCAGGGCACAACCCCCACCCCCCTGTGGTCCGTTGGACCACGCCGCAGCTTCGGATATGAGATTTCCGAGTTGCTATGAGGCTCTAGTTTGAGGTGGCTGGGAGCTCCAGACTCACTTCATCATTCAGGCGTCGCATAGAGGAGGGAACGCCAAACACTGACCTTGGTCCTGAAACACAAACGCACAGAGAGTGGTGGACTCGATTTGTTCATTTGTGTCACGCTGCCATGTTCCCAATTTCCTCTGCTGTGGCTCACTGATTTATTCTCTTCGTTGTCCTTCCATCTTCTTCAGGTTAACAGAAAACATGAGACGGCTTAGTAAGTACCGCCAAATTTAACTGAATATTTCATGAAATACAGTTCAGTCTGAGGTGAATTATATTTGTTCTGCTGTGCATTGGTATATTTACTTGTTCTAACTGGACAAATCATTGATTTGTCACCTGTTTTATTTGGTGTGTTTCTTTGCGGGATTTACCATCCAGCAAATTTCAAGGCCAGAAAAATTTCTCTTCTTGTTGTCAGAACGAGGGGCCAGACCTGTCACGAACTTCCTGAGAAACCTGTCTGCCTTATCCAACTGGCACTCCGCGTACACGTCGGCCATTGCCTTCATTGTGAGTGGCAGCAGGGGGCGTGCTAGTTAGAGAAATGCACTTTTTACAGGGGAACTACAGGGTGACATCTTTGAGAAATTGTTTATCCTCCCAGCCATGCATTTGTGTCCAATCCAGAGGACAGTGGTGCAAGTTTACAAGCTACACACGCCACAGTGCTGTGTTATATACCTTTTAGAAAACAATGCCTGCTTTTAAATGGAAACATGTCTGTGGCCTTTTAGTAATTCTAGAAATTGATGTATAGAGGATGTATAATGTGTGCTGTATAACTAGCCTTTAACATTGTTATATGTTAGATGAAAGGGAGCTATGAGGACAATAAAGGCCGAGTGGAGGTCTTACCTGTCTTCCTTTTGCAGATCTACATGAATGCGGCGTGGTACGGCTGGGCCATTCCCATGTTCCTCTTCTTAGCCCTCCTGAGGTTGTCCTTGAATTACCTCATCGCCAGGTAGGCTGAGGAGCTCACACAAGACACCCCCGCAGCTCACACAAGACACCCCCTGCGGGGCAATAGCGTACTGGCTGAGAGGTAGCCTTTGTGTCCACCATTGAGGAAAGGAAGGCATGTGGAGTAGCGGTCTTTTGACTGAGTCCATGACCTAGGCTGCTGGGGTAAAGGGAGGATTCAGCTGATCAGGGGGAGCTATTGATCCCCACTAAATTGCCACAAGGGAAATAGGAGATTCTGAGCTCCGAGAAGCTGTCCCTCCTGCCCACCCTATTAAAGGCACCAACAAAAACCCAAACCCCTTAGTGCTTTTTGTTAAAATAACCTTTTTTCCATGCTGCGATGTCACCCAGCCACCCTGAAGGCAGAGCAGGGATCATTCTTTCTTGTGGCATCTGAGTTGTTTAAAGTAATGATATTTTGCTCCCGAGTGCTCGGCCTTATTTTTCAGCACTGTACGGAAAATATAACAGTCATTATTCTATTCTAGTTCTGCTTTTCATGCCACAAAAGAGCACAAATTTAGCACCAAATAAGTATTTTATTTATTTGTGCTGTTTGTGGGGACGGGAGGGGGGCTGACATGCTGGCACTGTTTATTTCAGCTGTATCTAACAATAAGAAAGACAAACTCCATTCTAACCTCATTTAATGGACTATTACTTAGCAGTGTGCTTGTTTCAGGGGCTGGAGAATACAGTGGAGCATCGTGCCCGAGGTGTCGGAACCTGTGGTAAGAACCGTGCTGTGCTGTCACTCTCTGTACATAAATGTGAAGCTGCCGCACCCCTGCATGCACGTGAGTGTGTGCGTGTGCGTGTGTGTGCGCGTGCGCACGTGTGTGGGGGTTCTACCTCTGTTTTTCACTGTGCATCTCTACTTTGTAGGAGCCTCCAAAGGAGGACCTGACCGTCTCAGAGAAATTCCAGTTGGTCCTTGATGTTGCACAGAAAGCACAGGTAAGCAACCTTCCGGTGCCCATGGTGTCATCACACACTGTCACCTGGGGTATTTACAGTCGTCTAGAAGTGTTGTCTGGTTGAAAGCCTTTTTCTTTTTAACAGAACCTTTTTGGTAAGATGGCAGATGTCTTGGAAAAAATAAAGAAGTAAGTGGACTGTTTTAATCCCAGTACATTCACCTCTGTGTGCATGCGTGCGTGCAAGTGATGGCATTGCTAACAACGCTGTGGGCTTTTCAGCCTCTTCATGTGGGTGCAGCCAGCGATCACCCAGAAGCTCTACATTGCCCTGTGGGTGGCCTTCATCTCCTCTTGCGTTCTGCCCTACAAGCTTATGGGCTTCATCATTGGTGAGCACTCAGTCCCTGCTCAGGTGTGGTGCACCTGTGTCCTAACACTTTCCTGCAGACTTGGATGTCAGATTACTGATGCCCTCATGTCTTGAGTCCTGCCCCAGCATTTGGTTAAGGATTTGAGTGCCAAACCAGGGGCAGCAGGTTGTGTTTAGGTTAGAGGTGCTGTCTTTGGACCAAAAGGACCCCAGTTGCACAGCAAGGACTGGAGGCAGTACCTGTGAGCATGGTACTTAGCCCAAATTGCTCCAGTAAAAATGATCTAGGTATTAAAATGGGTCCATGACTGTAAGTGACTTAACGCTGCGGCTCGCTTCTCACAAAAGTGTCAGTAAATGTAAACTGCGGTCAGCCATAAAGCTGCACCCTGGTCTCCCTCCTACCAGGGGTTTATGCTGGCATCAAGTTCTTCATTATCGACTTCCTGTTCAAGAGCTGCCCCAAACTGCGCGAGAAGTACGACACTCCGTACATCGTGTGGACCAGCCTGCTCACGGACCCACAGCTGAAGGAGAGGACCAACACCAGCACGTCCCGTCGTGTGAGCCTCAACCCCCCCACCACCACACACAAAATAATGTTCATATAGCAGCATTAACTGACTCTGCGCTGCTCCCACTGTATGGCAATGGTGCAGCATATAGACATTTGTCTCATTGTTATATCTTTAGTTGACCTCGGGCCTGTGTGTGTGTGTGTGTGTGTGTGTGTGTGTGTGTGTGTGTGTGTGT
>JADBHE010002185.1:0-11193 GCA_018136845.1 Heterotis niloticus
AAAAAAAAAACCTTTCTTAAAAGAGCTAACAAACAGAAATGTCTTGTTTTCTTACTTCAGGAACAATTTCCAGGGCAGAGTTTTGCCACTAAACTCTTCAGGCTGTTTGGCTGGCTATCACAGGGTCTGGCCTCTGGGTACATCCAGAGTGAAAAACAATTTTGTACAAATAAGTGTCAGTTCTTATTTACAACTTTAGGTAACGTTTGTGTTCTGCCTTGTGGAGAACATAGTATGGTACTTTGCAGCTCTCCTCCACCACAATGTCCACTTGACAGAAGAAGACATTGTTATTGTAGTTAGCATCTGAGATAGCGACTTGTCAAATACTGATGGGACCAAAAATACTTATTCTTCTTCTTTCGGCCGCTCCCGTTAGGGGTCACCACAGCAGATCAAAAGCTTCCACTTCTTCCTGTCCTCTGCATCTCTCTCCATCACCCCCACCACTTGCATGTCCTCCTTCACCACATCCATAAATCTCCTCTTAGGCCTTCCTCTCTTCCTCTTGCCTGGCAGCTCCATCCCTAGCATCCTTCTCCCGATATATCCAGAATCTCTCCTCTGCACATGTCCAAACCAACGCAATCTCGCCTCTCTGACTTTGTCTCCAAACTGTCTAACCTGTGCTGCCCTTCTAATATACTCATTCCTAATCCTGTCCATCCTCGTCACACCCAGTGCAAACCTTAACATCTTTAACTCTGCCAACTCTAGCTCTGCCTCCTGTCTTTTGGTCAGTGCCACCGTCTCCAACCCATAAAGCATAGCTGGTCTCACTACCATCTTATAGACCTTCCCTTTCACTCTTGCTGGTACCCTTCACAAATCACTCCTGACACTCTTCTCCACCCACTCCACCCTGCCTGCACTCTCTTCTTCACCTCTCTTCCACACTCCCCATTACTCTGGATTGTTGATCCCAAGTATTTAAATTCATCCACCTTCACCAACTCTACTCCCTGCATCCTCACCATTCCTCTGTCCTCCCTCTCATTTATGCACATGTATTCTGTCTTAGTCCTACTGACCTTCATTCCTCTTCTCTCTAGAACATATCTCCACCTCTCCAGGGTCTCCTCAACCTGCTCCCTACTCTCACTACAGATCACAATGTCATCCGCAAACATCATAGTCCACAGTGACTCCTGTCTGATCTCATCTGTCAACCTGTCCATTACCATTGCAAATAAGAAAGGACTCAAAGCTGATCCTTGATGTAATCCTACCCCCACCTTAAAAGCATCCATCACTCCTACTGCAGACCTCACCACTGTCACACTGTCTTTGTACATATCCTGTACCACTCTTACATACTTTTCTGGCACACCCGACTTCCTCATACAATACCATAACTCCGCTCTAGGTACCCTGTCATATGCTTTCTCTAAGTCCACGAAGACACAAAGCAACTCCTTCTTACCTTCTCGGTACTTCTCCATCAACACCCTCAGAGCAAACATCGCATCTGTAGTACTCTTTCTCAGCATGAAGCCATACTGCTGCTCACTAATCGTCACCTCCCTTCTTAACCTAGCTTCCACTACTCTTTCCCATAACTTCATGCTATGGCTGATCAGTTTTATCCCTCTGTAGTTACTACAGCTCTGCACATCACCCTTATTCTTAAAAATTGGTACCAGTACACTTCTTCTCCAC
Source organism: Heterotis niloticus (assembly GCA_018136845.1). Classification (NCBI taxonomy): domain Eukaryota; kingdom Metazoa; phylum Chordata; class Actinopteri; order Osteoglossiformes; family Osteoglossidae; genus Heterotis; species Heterotis niloticus. The sequence goes on from JADBHE010002185.1 coordinate 1,660, forward strand.
TCCTCAGGCATCGTCTCACTTTCCAAGATTCCATTAAACAATCTGGTTAAAAACTCCACTGCCATCTCTCCTAAATACTTCCATGCTTCCACAGGTATGTCATCTGGACCAACAGCCTTTCCATTCTTCATCCTCTTCATAGCTGTCCTAACTTCCTCCTTGCTAATCCATTGCACTCCCCTATTCATAATCCATACATCATCCAATCTTCTCTCTCTCTCGTTCTCTTCATTCATCAACCCCTCAAAGTACTCTTTCCATCTGCTCAACACACTCTCCTCGCTGTGAGTACGTTTCCATCCTTGTCCTTTATCACCCTAACCTGCTGCACATCTTTCCCAGCTCGGTCCCTCTGCCTAGCCAATCGGTACAGGTCCTTTTCTCTCTCCTTAGTGTCCAACCTTTCATACAATTCACCATATGCCTTTTCTTTAGCCTTTGCCACCTCTCTCTTCGCCCTACACCTCATCCCCTTGTACTCCTGTCTACATTCTTCATCTCTCTGTCTATCCCACTTCTTCTTCGCCAGCCTCTTCCTCTGTATACTCTCCTGTACTTCCTCATTCTACCATGAGGTTTCCTTGTCCTCCTTCCTCTGTCCAGATGTCACACCAAGCACCTTTCTGGCTGTCTCCCTTACCACTTCTGCTGTGGATGCCCAGCACACTGGTAACTTTTCACTGCCACCCAATACCTGTCTTAATCCCTCCCTGAACTCCTCATTATAGTTTTCCTTTTTCAACTTTCACCATTTGATCTTTGGTTCTGCCCTCACTCTCCTTCTCTTTTTGATCTCCAATGTCATCCTACAAACCACCGTCCTATGCTGTCTAACTACGCTTTCCCCTGCCACCACTTTGCAGTCTACAATCTCCTTCAGCCTGGCCCTCCTGCATAAGATATAATCCACCTGTGTGCATCTTCTTCCACTCTTGTACGTCACTCTGTGTTCCTCCCTCTTCTTAGAATATGTGTTTACCACAGCCATGTCCATCCTTTTTGCAAAATCCACTATCATCTGACCTTTTGTGTTCCTCTCCTTGACACCATACCTACCCATCACCTCCCCATCTCCTCTGCTCCCTTCACCAACATGTCCATTGAAATCCGCTCCAATCACCACTCTCTCTCCCTCAGGTACACTCTTCACCACTTCATCCATATCACTCCAGAATTCTTCTTTCTCATCCATCTCACACCCAACTTGTGGGGCATATACACTAACAACATTCATCATCACACCATCAATTTCCAGTTTCATAACTATCGCTCTGTCAGACACTCTTTTCACCTCCAAAACACTCTTGACATACTATTCCTTCAGGATAACCCCTACCTAGCAATAAATACTGATGTCACGCTTACATATTTAAATAAACTGCTCTTTAGGCTAATTTTCTATAATCAGTAATCAAATGACAGGTAGTAACAAAAAAGTTATATACTCAGTCAGAAAGTACTCATTGTTATCATAATAATTTTAAAGAGAAACAGTTTATTGTGTTCATTTTCAAAGCTAGGCCATATGTAATATCACATTTTGTCCATGTTTGTTAATGTCATTGGAAATATGGAAATAACTATTTTTTCAAATTCTTCTCTTTCTCAAGACATCAAAAGGCTTTAACAAAAGGTAATTTTAAGATGCGCACTTTATTTCTGAACCAGCTCATTGCAACTTTTACTGCATGATTGAAAAATCAGCCCAATAAATTTGCAGGGTGTAACCATATCACCACTGAAAGAAGCATGAAGTAAAAAATTAAACTAAAGCAAGAACTAATTTAACCCTGCCTACATAATTTCTGAATATTTTTCTGGTAATTTTGCTTTACATCAGTGTGAGCCTAGAAACATAACATAGTCCTGCTAATTTAGTCAGAATTGTTAACTTTGCAAACATTCAAGTTAAACATTTTTATATCTACTTGTTTATTTTTAGTTGTTTTTTCATCATTTGTATTTTAGAAAAATATTTTTTTCAAAACACACTTAGACAAAACATTACTGTGGGATCACCTTGGTTCAATAGGTTCCCAGTGTTTACAGCCCATGTTTAGTGTTCCTGACTCTCAGGGATCAATAAAAATATTGCAAATGTTGCATATGTTTATTAGTTAAAGTAGTTTAAAGTTAAAAATTGTAAAGCTTATTTTTGTTTATCACAACTATACCCAGAACTAAGCCAGCAAGTTAACATCTTATTATTGATTGTACAGATATTAAAGGAAAAATGAAAGTGACTATATGCACATACATATTGAACATGTTTTCAGAAGAAAGGACTGGGTGTTACAATCTCTAGCATTTCTGCACCACAATTGTCTTCCGTTGGGGTTGTTTGGAGACAACAAGTAGGCAACGTTGCCACTATTAAGACACATCATCAGTTGTGGACCTCTGCATCACTGGGTGTTTCGGTCTTTTATCACAAGACACCCTCTGCTGAGGCAGGCCCACCACAGGCTGATCAGACCTGGGTGTGTGTCTCGTGGTCAGTTGGTCACCTTGGCAGTCCAGGTGGCATCTTTCCTTTTCAGCCACAGCCAGTGGTTGCTCATTTCAGTGATGTTGGCCAGTTCTTTGATTACTTTTTTCAGGGCCTGCCCTCTGACACCTATTTCCCTGTGGAACTTTACTATGGAACTGGCTATAAAGCCCCTGCACCACACTTCAACCGGACGTACTTTCACCTTCTATCCTCTGTCCTCTGCTTCAGCTGCTAGATCGGAATAACGCAGTTTCTTACGCTCATAAGCTTCAATGACTGCATCCTCCCATGGAACTGTTACCTCGATGACGTAGGCATGTTTTACTGGAGTTGGACCAGAGGACCAGGTCTGGTCAGAAGGTGGTAGTTGCAATCTCTGATGGAAAACTGAGTCTCTGGCCCAGATCCACTCACATTTCCCAATCCTTGGCTACATTCAGTGGTCCTGACTCATGAGGTGAGAGGTTTATCTTCAGTTTTTCCCCCTCCCGGATGAAGGACAGAGGTTGTCGGGGCGCTGCCTGACTGTTGAGAGGTATAGCGTTGATGGTTACTTGCTTGCACTCAAGTTCAGTTGCCAAGCACTTTAACACTTGATTGTGTCGCCAGGTGTATCTGCCTTGTGTTAGGCTGGTCTTGCATCCAACCAAGATATGTTTGAGGGTTGCTGGAGCTATACACAGCTGACAAGTCGGATTCTCTCCCAGCCAAACCTTTAAGTTTGTGGGAGAGGGCAGGACATCATATGTGGCCTTGATGATAAAACTCAGCCTATTTGACTCCATGCTCCACAGTTCGTTCCATGTGAGTTTCCTCTTCTCAACACCCTCCCACTTTGTCCAGCGGCCTTGTCTCGCTTGACCTATGGCTTTGGACCACGTGGCTGCTTCTTCCTGTCGGCGCACCTCCTCTGTTACCATAGTCCGATGTTCATTCCGGGTTCCCTTCTGCCAGGTAGATGTTTTTGTTCCTAGACCAAAGCCTCCTCTGCCTTGCTGGACGTGGCCTACTATATCTCGGTGCCGAAGGGCAGATTTAGCATCCAGCACAACTGCAGTTGGAGTCCGCTTTTTCCCTGTTGCTAGGGTAGGAGCAACTCCTCTCACCACCGGGTCCTGAGATTCTGTGAGGGGCATGTCCAGCCTTGCCTTGGCACATCTGAATTCCTCCACTAGGCTAGAGACTGGGAGTGAGAGGGCTCCATTCCCATAGATTCCGATGCAGCTGAAGCACCTTGGTAGTCCAAACCACTTCCTCACTTGTGAATTCACAAGCTTCTTCAATTGCTTGGCATGCAATAGTGTGACCTTGTACATGGTTATTGGCACATACGTCAGGGTAGTAACCCAAATTCAAAGCACCACAGTTTCAACTTCCCTGGTAGCGCGGTGTTGTTAATTTGCTTGAGGCCGTTGATTGTATCCTGCCTGAGTTGTTCCAGTTCCTGGGAATCTTTCAGGTCTGTGTTATATCACCTTCTGAGGCTCTTGATGGGCTTCTCTGGGATTGTTAGAATTGGTTCACTATTGATATAGAACCGTTCATCTGTAAGTTGGCCTTTGACGATTGAGATACTGCAAGATTTGCTTGGTTTGACTTCCATTCGTTCCCACTTAATGTTTTCCTGTAGTTTTTGTAGCGGCCATCTGGTGCACGGTTTTGTTGTTGTTATGGTGGTCAAGTCATCCATGTATGCCCTGATAGGTGGAAAACATAGCCCATTCCCGAACCGTTCGCTTCCCACCACCCATTGGGATGTGCAGATAATGAGCTCCATTGCAATGGTGAATGCCAGAGGAGAAATGGTGCAGCCTGCCATAATGCCTATCTTCAGATGTTGCCAGGTGGTGGTGGTGGTGTTCTGTGTTGTGACACAGAACTGGAGATCCTGGAAATAGGTCTTCACCAAGTCTGTGATGTTCTTTGAAACATGGAAGAAGTTAAAAGCTGTCCATAAGATCTCGTGAGGAACTGATCCAAAGGCGTTGGCAAGATATAAGAAAACCACATACAGGTTTCTCCTTTCTTTCTTGGCAGTTTGTATCTGATGCCAGATCATGTTGGCCTGTTCCGGACATCCTGAAAAGCCACGTATCCTGGCTTTCTGGATTGAAATGTCAACAAAGTTGTTTCTTTGCAGGAATGTTGAGAACCTTTGGGCTAGCACACTGAAGAAGATCTTTCCTTCCACATTCAGAAGGTTGATTTGGCAGAACTGGCTGATGAATTTTCCTCTTTTGGGATTAGGATACCCCCTGCCCTTTGCCATGCCTTAGGTATTATTCCTTTCTACCAAGCCAACCTCATCAGCTTCCAGAGGTATTTCAAGACTCCGGGGGTGTTCTTATAGAGCCTGTACTGAACACCATTAGGCCCAGGAGCTGAAGCTGACCTTGCCTGTTTCACAGTACTCTCAACCTCACTCCATGTGGGGGGCCTTGTGCCCATGTGGTGTTCAGGAGGGTGAATTGGTGGCATGTTGTCTGGGATGGTGATTGGTTCATGCCTCCGTTCATCAGTGTAGGTCTTCCTCAGGTGCTCCTCCAGAACTTGTATGGGTATTTTGAGCTTCCCACTCTTTTTCTTGCTAAAGAGGCTTTTAACAAAATTGTAGGGATCCCTGTATAAGCAGGTCCTTGCCCATTCTTTCTTCTTATGTTGTTTTCTCAGATATTCTACTCTTCGCAGCTTTGTTAAGTGCTGCTTTACTTCAGCTTGCAATGCATTAATATCTTCCCATTCTGTTTCGGTGGCCTTCCTCCACTGCTTTCTTAGTGGTCTTCTTTCCTTTACTAGCCTTTCGATCTCCTGCTGCTTTCTGGACTTAGGTTGGGTTGTAGAATCTTTATGCATTCTCTGCATGTTCTCTTTCGCCCCCAAATCTCAGTGCCATAGTTATAAATGACAGTTCCCATTTTTTCCAGTTTTCTTTCCATAGCTCCTTTCTGTTTTTCTAGCAAGTGGATGAGGTCTATGTTGATAGTCTCCCACTCCCTCTTCTGGCTAGATTTGGGCCACAGAATTTGCAGTTTTCTCTCTTCCATCTTCCCCTCTGTTGCTGGCTGTGGCTGGCTGGCCTCCCAGCTGGAGTCCACCAAAGAGTCTGTGCTATGTTGAGCTTCATTCGGGATGCTGATACCTTGAGGACTGTGGGGGTTCTCCTGCCATTGGGCTTCACTGGACTGATTTAACCTACTTCTTAAGAAGTACTGGTCAACGTGAGGCCCCTTGCCAAGCTCATTAAGGCACTTCTTTTTGCCTTGATGGATCTTAAGACCCTTCTCTGATGTTAATTTTGCCCAGCCACAGATGCATCTTTGCAGCTTTTGTTCTGCCAGTGCTGATGGTTCGTCAATTGCAATGCTAGTTTTCTGATTCGTTATCACTTTCTTTCCTTGGTCTATTCCCGTGTAGTCCATCCACGAGTCATCTTACGCCCCCGCTCTCACAGACTCATTGGGTATTCTTCATTTTGAAGTTTCCATAATTTAATATCAAAAACAGATTACAGACAACTGATCAGCAGGTATCTTGTGTATAAAGGGTGCCACCACTTCCTCTGTACTTTCAGAATACAGTTTAACATAATTTTTTAAATTCATTTCAGCTGTATCTGTGGCTTTTATAGGATATACACTTAAAGACATCTGTATTACTAAGCTTTTATTATTTGCACTGTAGTAGACTGATTTATTAACAAACTGATTTGCAAAGGTCTCCAATTCAAAATGTGTCCGTAATTTGAGGACCCAGTGCTTGCATGTTCTTTGCGTGTTTTGCATGCAAAGGTTAGCTCCTTACTATTTACTGGGAATAATACTGTACTGAAAAGTGTAATTTAGTGCATTATATGTTTTTAATGCATTTAGTTCCTTTTTCATTTGTATGAGTAAAACAATAACAAATGCTTGATCATTTTAGTTTTGTGATACATATACTGAATACTTATATATATTCTAATACAATGCAAAAAGTGAGCCTGAGGGAACAGTGGGTGGTGCTACCCACTTATTACTCCTCTTTTGTCCCAGTTCTGCCTGTTTGGAATTTGCATGTAATCCCTGTGTTCATGTGGTTTCCTCTAGGTACTCCATATTCCTTCCCCAACCCAGAAATTTTCTTGCTCTTTAGGTTAAATTGGTAAACTAACTTTAGTGATTTTTTTTTAAAGTGATTTGGGCATGTGTGAGATTCCTAAGTTGAACTGGTGGTCTATCGAAGATCAGATGCCCTGCATTCCTTGAATAGCGCTCAGATTTAAAAGTGCAAACGTGTTCCCAGCACAACAAGAAAATGACTTGCCATTTTCAAAGGCACCGTGCTGTGATCAGTAATTGCTTTATAAGAGCAATGTGACAAAAAACAAAGCAAAACCAAGTCTTCTGTGCATTTGCTCCGAATGCCCAAGATTCAGTTGCTTTTTTGATTTGTTAAAGTATCTGGAAATGTAGGCAGTGAGACTTATTTGGTTTATAATGCATTAGTCAATATGTTCTGTCTAAAATAATTATTTGACAAATTTTTTGCATGTCAGTTTTTAAAAAAAGGATAATCTGAACACTTCCAGCATGTAAGTAAATTGGATAACTTCAGGTGTACTTTTAAGTAGACAGTGTATAACAAATGAAGCAACACGATAACAATGGTGTTTTATTCCTGAAACAGGGTCTTAATTCTCTTGTTTTTGTTGGCAGTCAAGGTGAAGTGCTGCAAGATGATCACACCAAGGTTTCCAGAGGTTTTTCAGGTAAATAATGATGTAAAGAAGAATTACTATATTACAGTTGTGGCAACACTATTTCACATAACATGTAAAATATTGCATAGACAAATATCAGTCAGAATAGCATTGCTGTTATAAATTAACTGTACCACTATATTTTGACTCTAAGCTATTAATGAGCTGAATCACATCTTAGAGTTTGGCTTAGTTCTGCATAACCTGTAGAATTGTAGTATTTTGGTTAAATGTGGACATGTACTGCAAATGTACTCTATTCAGTTCCACAGAGGCCAGCTGTGCAGGCACAAAGGGCCAACTCGGCCACTTGCTCCTCCATCACTGTCTGCTGGAAGGCCTCAGAGGGTGACATCATCAACTGCTTCTATGTCTACAGAAAGGCTGACCCACAGGGAGGTACAGTCATCCAATGAGACACACAGTACATTTACAAGAATTCCAGTGTCACTCCAAATGCTCAAAGTTATGAATCAGTGTCATGTTTTCTTTTTCCACTTATAGTTACACATAAATGTACACTAATTAAAAACCTACTTTGACCAAGAGTACAGACATCAGGGCACAGACATCTTCCAGAAACCCCACTGCTAACACACACCTATTCTATGCTATTCTTTAACAATGTTTAACCAATATTAAACAACCTTTAAAAAGTGAGATTTTGCCATTTAAAGTTTTAAAATTAACTTGCTAACTTTTTGTACGAGTTAAACAATATAATTTTAATTATAATAATACTTGTTTATTAACTACTGTTGGCCTTGCATGTCCTCCTTCACCACATCCATAATATTTAAACATTTTCCTCTTTGCTTAAATCTTGCAAGTCATTCTATCTGTGCAACTATTACAATTTCATCAGCTTATAGCTGTAAAAAAAAAACCTTTCTTAAAAGAGCTAACAAACAGAAATGTCTTGTTTTCTTACTTCAGGAACAATTTCCAGGGCAGAGTTTTGCCACTAAACTCTTCAGGCTGTTTGGCTGGCTATCACAGGGTCTGGCCTCTGGGTACATCCAGAGTGAAAAACAATTTTGTACAAATAAGTGTCAGTTCTTATTTACAACTTTAGGTAACGTTTGTGTTCTGCCTTGTGGAGAACATAGTATGGTACTTTGCAGCTCTCCTCCACCACAATGTCCACTTGACAGAAGAAGACATTGTTATTGTAGTTAGCATCTGAGATAGCGACTTGTCAAATACTGATGGGACCAAAAATACTTATTCTTCTTCTTTCGGCCGCTCCCGTTAGGGGTCACCACAGCAGATCAAAAGCTTCCACTTCTTCCTGTCCTCTGCATCTCTCTCCATCACCCCCACCACTTGCATGTCCTCCTTCACCACATCCATAAATCTCCTCTTAGGCCTTCCTCTCTTCCTCTTGCCTGGCAGCTCCATCCCTAGCATCCTTCTCCCGATATATCCAGAATCTCTCCTCTGCACATGTCCAAACCAACGCAATCTCGCCTCTCTGACTTTGTCTCCAAACTGTCTAACCTGTGCTGCCCTTCTAATATACTCATTCCTAATCCTGTCCATCCTCGTCACACCCAGTGCAAACCTTAACATCTTTAACTCTGCCAACTCTAGCTCTGCCTCCTGTCTTTTGGTCAGTGCCACCGTCTCCAACCCATAAAGCATAGCTGGTCTCACTACCATCTTATAGACCTTCCCTTTCACTCTTGCTGGTACCCTTCACAAATCACTCCTGACACTCTTCTCCACCCACTCCACCCTGCCTGCACTCTCTTCTTCACCTCTCTTCCACACTCCCCATTACTCTGGATTGTTGATCCCAAGTATTTAAATTCATCCACCTTCACCAACTCTACTCCCTGCATCCTCACCATTCCTCTGTCCTCCCTCTCATTTATGCACATGTATTCTGTCTTAGTCCTACTGACCTTCATTCCTCTTCTCTCTAGAACATATCTCCACCTCTCCAGGGTCTCCTCAACCTGCTCCCTACTCTCACTACAGATCACAATGTCATCCGCAAACATCATAGTCCACAGTGACTCCTGTCTGATCTCATCTGTCAACCTGTCCATTACCATTGCAAATAAGAAAGGACTCAAAGCTGATCCTTGATGTAATCCTACCCCCACCTTAAAAGCATCCATCACTCCTACTGCAGACCTCACCACTGTCACACTGTCTTTGTACATATCCTGTACCACTCTTACATACTTTTCTGGCACACCCGACTTCCTCATACAATACCATAACTCCGCTCTAGGTACCCTGTCATATGCTTTCTCTAAGTCCACGAAGACACAAAGCAACTCCTTCTTACCTTCTC
>JADBHE010000218.1:0-27954 GCA_018136845.1 Heterotis niloticus
TCTATCTATCTATCTATCTATCTATCTATCTATCTATCTATCTATCTGTGTTTGTTGACTTCTTGATGTTTGGTTGTTTTTGTTGTTGTTTGTCTTACTCGTGGAAAGGAACCACACAGAGTCTCCTGAATCAGGGCACATTTCACTACATGGTTTACTTGGTAACCATGTATGTGACAAATAAATTATTTTGATCTCTGATCTTTGATCAACAGTTCAGTCTAGATGCTCCCACTGGAGCCCATTGTGCTTTCTTGTTCTTCACTGACAGCTTCAGCACCCAGCATGGTCTTTAGCTGTTGTAGCCGGGTGGAGACAAAGCCCAACAAGTGATGTTTTCTGAGATAACATGTTGCACACAAATGTTTCGTTCGAATGTGATTTGCCTGGCGGTGGTGGATCTGCTTGAATAATTCTTGCCATTCTCCTTTGACCCCCTACCCTTTCGTCCGCAGGATCATCGATCACTGGCGCTTTTTTGCTATTCACATCATTCTCAGTAAATGCTTGAAATGGTGGAGCATGAAAAGCCCAGGACAGCAGAAGTCTGGGAGATACTAGAACCAGCACGCGTGGCACCAACTATCACACTATGGTCACTACAGGTGTATTTAATAATTCAGCAAGCCAGTGTACAACCTGCAATAAATAAAAGTTTCACACAAATTTGAATAAACTAAGAATTTAAGCCGCATTATTAAGCTTTCATTGACTTTGACACAATGGGTGCAATTACAGACAATTCTGAGTTGCAACCCCACTTCCATCTCCCATTGTGTTAAAACAAGGCATGGATAGCGATCATTTGTGCGCCATCTAGTGGCAGTTTGAGGCTTTTGGCAAACCGCAATGCAGCATGGAGACACGCATGTGCGTCCTGCACTTTTCTCGTTTTTGAAGTTCCAGTGTTTTCCCTTGAATGACTACTGAATACATTCTCTAAGCCATCATTATATTTCGTGACATTTTTAGGTCATTTTCTGCCACCGGCCTGGGTTTAGGGTTACCTTAAGTGGGTCTGATTTTTATTCACAGAACAGTTGTCTAAGATCTAAATTTAGGCTTTTCTTAAAAACAATGGGTAATTACAAATTCTACTTATTCTTTGGTCAGCAGCTTCATTTTTTATCACATTTGTAAAAGATTTAGAAGTTATGTTGCTTTTGTGACATGATGGCTTTGACCAAATTATTTTGAAATTTACACATACATATTGTTTGAAACCTATTATGCTGCAGAAAATACATATAGCAAGAAAACTGCATTATCCTATCAGAAAACAAAACAAATCCATAAAATAGAGGCTGAAATTCTTATAGAAGAGAGGACTTTTGCTCAGTCCAGTTTCTTTTCCTGCTCATCCTGTGAGGGAGCAGCAGAGAAGACAGCCCAGACCCTCCTGTACACCACACTTTTTTGTCAGCATTTTGTTTACTGAAGGATCATTGTTGTTTCCAAGTGCCAGTAAAAAACCATGCTTATGGATAAATTTATTGTGAGAAACAGAAATATCGACAAAAGTGAAAAAGTACAACAGGCATTATTGGTATTAAACTGCATATCTGAGTTTCACCAAGGAAGATACATTTGACCAAGCATCAAAGGAATTTGTATTATTTATTTATTAATTTTTATTTGTTACATACACAGTTTTACCAAGTACACAGTGCAGTGAAATGTGCCCTAAATAAGCTATGAGACTGTGTGCAATACAATTTTACAAGTAAGTAAACAAACAAACAAACAAAAACCTCTAGATGACATGGCAGCAGCTGAATGCAATGATGGGAGAGTTCAATATGTATTATGGTCTTCATCTTTTGGCCGCTCCCGTTAGGGGTCGCCACAGCGGATCAATTGTTTCCACTTCTTCCTGTCCCCTGCATCTTTCTCCATCACACCCACTACTTGCATGTCCTCCTTCACCACATCCATAAATCTCCTCTTAGGCCTTCTTCTCTTCCTCTTGCCTGGCAGCTCCATCCCTAGCATCCTTCTCCCGATATATCCAGGATCTCTCCTCCGCACATGTCCAAACCAACGCAATTTCGCCTCTCTGGCTTCATCTCCAAACTGTCTAACCTGGGCTGACCCTGTAATATACTCATTCCTAATCCTGTCCATCCTCATAACACCCAATGCAAATCTTAACATTTTTAACTCTGCCACCTCCAGCTCTGCCTCCTGTCTTTTGGTCAGTGTGAATATGTATTATGGTCGGCAGCTGAAAAAAATTTGTGATGGCATGTCCGGGTTCATAAGTCTTATGGCCTGTGGATAGAAGCTCCTCCCGAGCCTCTCCGTTCTGACCGCGATACTTCTGATGCGTTCGCAGGTCGAACCGATCATTGCTGGGATGAGAGAGGTCTCTGATGATCCTAGTCGCTCCGGTCCTGCATCTCCTGGTATAAAAATATCCTGCCAGCGGTCACAGTTTACATCTGAGCAAAACTGCGTTTGTTTCTCTGCTCCCCTTCTTGTTTTGTAGCGGTGGGTGGAGCGGTGTCTTTCCCATCATGCTTTGCTGCTTCAACAAACCGTTGTCGAGCTGACGTGGGGAGGTGGCCCGGGTTTTTGGGGGTCGTCGTGCAGACATGCTGGGTGGCACTAAAGCTCACGACCGTCCGCGGCGCCGACGACCCACCCGTGGGTCCTTGCGGTACCTGCACATGCGCGTGGGAAAAGTTTGGGAAAGCGGCTCCGCTGGCCCTTTAAGGGAGGCGCCGACGTTGACGAAATTTCCTGCTCTGGGGTTCGCGACCAGCCCGCCCCCCCCGCCGCCCCGCACGCCGACACGAACTGCGCGCTCAGTCGGACCCGCGCTGCCTTGTTGGGGCGGGGGCTCCGTGTGTGTGTGCGTGCGTGTGCGTGTCCCCAGCTAGAGGGGGCGGGTCAGGGACGGAAGGGTGCAGGGGGCGTCGAGGGCTGTCAGTGCTCTGATAATAATAATAATAACATTAATATTAATAACAGTAATAATAATCATCCAACGGAACGGCGGCGTTCATGAAACTTTGCTGCGATCTACGCGCCGGGTAAGAAACTTTCGTACCTTTTAGCGCGGGTTGGATACAAGGTTGCGTGTAAACGTCTGCCTGTGTGTTGTAACACTTAGATCAACTGCAAGTCGCCGTGAGACACACACACACACACACACACACACACGTCGATACACTGCGTCCTTTGCGGCGCTTCCGAACCGCACGCTGCTGCTGGATGCGATGCGGCTGTAACACGGCCGCCGTGTCACGTCCACGCTGCGCACACACGCACACCAGCATGCTTATGAAGAGCGGCGCGTTTTCCAGCCCGCACTTACATAATAAACACACGGCTGCTGCGCTTCCTCGTCTTCGCTGCCCGCTGCGGTTTCCCCCCGATTTTAGGTGAGGCCCTGTGCTGTAAATGCCGAAGGTGCCTCCGTGGAGCCCACACGCACTTGCATTCGTTTATTTACCTGGCATTTTCCTCCAAAGCTGCTTGCACCGGTTTGCTCATTTGTACAATTTTGGAGCTCAGGGTATGCACCTTGCTTCAAGGTACGGCAGCGGGAGGTGCAAACTCAACTTGCAGGCTGGGAGTCTAGAGGCAGCAGCGGTAACTGCTATCCCACCTGCCGCTGCGCCACCTGCCGCCTGTGACCACTATGCCACCTGCTGTTGCTATGCCACCTGCCGCCGCTATGCCATCACTATGCCACCTGCCGCCGCTACGCCACCTGCTGCCTGTGACCACTATGCCACCTGCCGTTGCTATGCCACCTGCCGCCTGTGACCACTATGCCACCTGCCGCCGCTATGCCACCACTATGCCACCTGCCGTTGCTATGCCACCACTATGCCACCTGCTGTTGCTATGCCACTTGCCACCGCTACGCCACCTGCCGCCGCTATGCCACCACTATGCCACCTGCCGCCACTATGCCACCTGCCGCTGCTTCACCAACTGCTGCCCTCTGGTGACACAAAATTGTTCTTCATTCTTTACTGTGGTCTTCTTCTCATGGCTTTTCTGCTAAAGAGAGGAACCACCATAACCAGAACGTAACTGGTCAGCATGGTCTCCGTGATGGTGGGGAGCAGGGGAACCATCTGAGTTTTACACATAGTGTACTGCTGCAAGTGCATACTGCTGAGTACCGGCCCACTTCAAGCAATGGGTGTGAGAGAAAGGTGCAAGTGCACCTTGGCAATGTAGGCTGTTAACACCTGTATGAGACAAAGTGATAACCCACAGGTGTCCTACATCTCTGGGAGCTGCTACAGAAGAGCCGGGAGAACATGGCACCTCATTGCCTGTCCAAATTTACTAACTAGATATGATAACTAGTTTTCAAGAATTGTAGTCAAACTTTTGCCTGATTGTGAAAGTCCTGCAAGGCTTATGGTTGTCCTTCACAGTGAAGCTATGTGAAATGCGCAGGTAGCCTGTCCTCCCCACGGAGAGTAGAAGTGCACTGCTGATTCTGCAGAACACTTTGTCTTGTCTCGCTGTGGCAAATCTGGATGTTCTGCTCTAAATTTCGCTTGTGTGCTGCTGTTGGTCCTCCTTGCGTGGGATGTGTTGTAGGCTGGGCTTCTTCAAAACAGAGCCGCACCCCCTCTGCCGTATCCTCCTCTCCCTACCGGAAGGGAGCTCCACTTGGCCCTGTCTCCATTCAGGCCACCACCTCAGGGTCAGTGACGCGACTTGCCCGCCATCTGCGTCTCTGGTTACGTCGATCGAAGGGAAGGCAGCTTGGTGACAAGCAAAGGGCAAAGGTGACAAACAGTGAGCGTAAGGGATGGTCATTGTTCTGTGCAAGTTAATATTTTATGGTGGCTTTTATGCTGTGAGCTGTGGTGCCCTTTAGGAACATTGCAGTTTCCAGTAACAGGAGGAAACATGTCTGCTGTTAGGAAAATTACTTTAATTATTGCCAGTGGTTTTTGAAATGCTGTATGCAGAGTCTGTGGGTCCTGGTGTTCATAATATTAGCAACGTGTATCACTGCCTAGGTTATAATGTTATAAACATAATAATAACAGATTTTCTATATCAGTGTCTAATATAGAAAGGCTGTTGTTGTTATTATTAGTGGGTGACACGGTGGTGCATTGAGTAACTGTGGTCACTCTGTCTGGGCTGTTCAGGTGTGGCTTTGAATCCAGCACAGTTTGCACGTTCTTTGCAAGGGATACCTTAGGTGCTATGGTTTCCTCCCACAGTCAAAAGATGTTTGTTCAGAAAATTTGACATCCATCTGGGATGTAGTCTCATAGCCTGATGCTTAGTAATTCAAGGAAAAGGTGGAAAAGTGTTGCACATTATAATCACCAACTCTCTTACCATTAAAGTGGTTGTATTTAGTGCATACAGTAAGAATTATTAGTGCTGTCAGACAGGTGGACGTCATGGAGTGACGCACCAGTTGACCAAAAAAATGTTGTGTGGTATCACATGCATGCACACGTGTCTTAACAATTTTTACATTTTCATTTGTTCACATTAAACAGGTATTGGCTCCTCTGGCCAAACACACAGATGCCATAGAGAGCAAATGTCTGTCGGCTATAGTGACATGCACGCAGTAATAAATTATACATTGGCAAACTTTATTACCTTTAAACTTGAATTTAGTACCTGTGTGTGTGTGTGTGTGTGTGTGTGTGTGTGTGTGTGTGTGTGTGTGACTGCACAGCTGGGTGATTTATACTATAGCTAGTACTGTCCTTTACTCAAGAATACTCTAACAAGTGCTGGGTTTTGAACCAAGGAACTTATTGCACAGTCACCGCACAAACCAGCTCTCCACCTGTAGTTCATATCGACACAAAGAAGAACTTAATGTGTCCGATAAGAGCAGGAGACACAGCAAAAGGCTTTTTATGTGGATGATGCGGATTAAATTTGTTAAGAGGATGCGCTAAGCATTGAGGAGAGTGCAGAGCCTGGTGCCATGTGTGTACATATCTTCGGAAGAGGTGTATAGGTGGGTGTGAGGCCTACTCTTTAGCTCCAATTTCCATGGTCAGGAATGCAGAATTGTTTGGATGCCTGTCCTCAAACAAGGGGGAAACTAACATTAAGAAATCCAATGAAAAATACCAGGAATCCACGAAGGAAACAGCTGTGCAATGTCATTAATTGTGACAAATGTCATTTCATTTGGAAATAGTTTTTGCTCTAGAAAGAGCCCAGATTTGACAAAAGTAAAGCAAAATATCTTGCTTTTTTGGGTGAATTCTTTACGTTGCAGCCTTTTTGTAAGTACACCTCCTTTACCATTGTTGTCCTTACAGTTCATAGGGATGTTTAAACTCTCGGCGCCTACATGTTTATCTTTCTGACTTGTTCCACACTTGGACAGAAGCAGTATTGGGTGGGGCAGATGACTAGACATGGCGACCGAAGCGGCACATGACCAAGATTTCACTTTGGGACTTGACTACCCAGCTCCACAGGCACCCAGCCTAACACCTCAGAGCACCTTTGGGGAGTTGTGGCTCTACAGGTCTGCTTTCTCAGGGGGCTTTGGTGGGGCTCTCTCAGTAGCTGTCCATCGCCACTTGTCACACACCGGTGGTAGGACAACTAACCCTGGGTAACCCCTCCTACATCTGCCACAGCTGCAGCGCTTGTTTGTTTGGTCACAGGTATTGCATCCATCTAGTGTAATCCTGGCTTTAATGTAATCGCTTTACTTTACCTGTCTCCGTTCTGGTTGGAGTCCCCGTTCTCTTGCTGTGTGGGACGTTTTCACCTCCTGTTCTTCACATATAGGAGGTGGGGTGGAGGCGACGGACGGATCCCACTGATGTAACCCACTGAAACTCACCGAAAAACCCGGAACACATTTCTGACTGTGGTGAAAAGGAAATGACCTTTCGTTGAATTCCACTTTTGTGAACAGTTTTTCCGTCCAGCTACTTTAAATGAGAAGAACTCTCTCGAGATTCTGCCTGAATATTCTGAATGCTGCTCTCCGGTGGTGCTTTGGCTCCAGCGTTGCCTTCTGTGTGATTTCTGAGCGGCAGGAATTCAATGTGTTGCCAAACTCTCATCTGAGAAAGAGTAGGCTGATAGAAATGGAAAACTGAACCATTGTTGAGAAGCGCACAACCGTTGGACCAGGGCAGCATTTGTGCGCATAAATTGTATGTATGTTCTGCTGTTGGGGCTGAATGTGGAGGTTCTGCTGAGAACCTTGTCTTCGTCTTCATTCCCATACAGACACCAGTGTAGCGATTTGGTGCGAATTACCGCAGGGATTTCTGTCGCCCCCACCTCCTTTGCAAAGCGAATGGTGAGAAATCCCCCAAAGCTTTTCTGCCCTTATTAGAGTGCTGCTCCCAGACACTCTTCTTCTTTACCTTTTCTTTGTGTCTTGCTTACAGCTGATCCCAATAATGAAGTTATTTGGATAACAAATTCATTGTGAGGATTGAACCCAATCTGGCATGAATCGCATCTTCCTAGGAACAGGTTTTTTAAAAAATTTTCTTGCACAGCAGAAAGAATGGGGATGACATTTCCTGTGCTTTGAAATAAGAGAGCTATTTATTTCATGAGCAGTTCTCCTACCGTCTGGAATAACCTCTGCAGAATGACTCAGCCCTTCAATGACACGGCTGCGTCTAGTTGGCTGTTTAAAATACCCAGCGCTGGAGGTGCGTGGACCTGAATGTGTGACGAAACACAATATTTGTGAAGACCCGAATGACCGACTGAGACTTGTTGCCTAGGACTGTCACTCTTCCTGCCAACCGTATAGGAGACAGCTGTCCATTTCCGGTGCTGAAGAGCTTCCTTTAGGAAGAAGTAGAGGAGGTCATCGATTTCCTGAGCTCTGGTCACACAGCACACAAACTGTGGGCTGAAATCCCTGTTCAGCACAGTAATTGATGTCGGAGGCAAATTTAAACAACAGCCTGACATGCTGACATCTACCCTCCTGCTTTCAAGGCTTTACCCTCCCTGAGCACCTGGCTGCTGAGCTAAACCTGTTAATTCATCAGATGAAGTCACTGAGCATTGACCCCAATGCTGCTTCTCTGAGGGACATGGGCAGCGCCGAGGTCATCTACACCGCTGAGTCAATCGGTGGTTTGGTGGTTAAGGCCCGAGCGGGAAGTTTGTGTGTGTGTGTGTGTGTGTGTGTGTGTGTGTGTGTGTGTGTGTGTGTGTGTGTGCGCATGCGCAGAATCACAAAATACTTTGATTTTCTCCCCCTCAGGGATCCTGTTTGCCATGTTAAGGTAAAGCAGAAGAACCCCTTCCTGATCATGCTAAAGCGGCTGGACAAAATACGGTTCAGAGGTCATAAGCGAGATGAGTTTCCGGATCTGATCGAGTCCCCGAACGCGTCGGACAATGAGGGCGGTGATGATGTCCCGGTGAAAGTGCGGCCATCCATCAAAGACCTGGAAGACTTGCGAGATCCTGTGAGTGAGCCTCTCTGTCCCATGCTGTGCTACTCTTACTATTATTTATGCATTTAGTTGACCCTCTTCTCCAAGGTGACATACAGTGTTTGGCTTGTGCAAAATATTTAAAATGCTGCAGCCGCTTATTAATGATGGTGGGGTTTGACATCATTTATTATTATTATTATTATTATTATTATTATTATTATTATTATTATTACATTACAGATTAGTTGTTCCATTAATGCTTCGCGCTACAGGAATCCCCTACTTACGAACATAATGCGTTCTTGGAAATCGGGTCCAATTACTAGAGGCACAATTGCCATTAATTTCAATGGAGAAAATTTATTTTTTCATATCTAAGCCCACAAAGTCATCTACATGGTTCTGTCAGGAAACATGAAAATCAATCAGAATTGGGATAAATAATAACATTTACATTAGTTATCAGAAGACTTTTGTATTACTTTTATATTAGCAGTAGAGTATTTTATAATATATTAGCAGACTTTTCCTCTTGTCAGTAATATTCCGCAATGTAATGATAGTGTAGATAAGTAGAGATGAGCTCACGAGATGCACACGAAATTCAGGGAGCACAACTAGAAACAAAGGTGTGGAGACGTGAGGACTGTGGACAAGAACAGGTGGTGGTGCCACCCTCAAACTGGGCGCTGCTGTTCTGTCCTCACAACAACCACTAAAAAGGGCCCAGAGAGTCCTAGGCTTGGGACAACTGTTTAACCGTTTACTGTTTTTTAAAAAAAAAATTTAAACTGTTACACACTTTTTTTAGCTCTACCAGTTAACCTACAAAGTCTTGGCTTCTTGAGAAATCTATTCATTTGTTTTCTGTAATTTTCCAGTGTGTTTTCCATAGCAGAACTGGAATGTGTGAGACAAAAATCTTTGCATGCACCTGTTAAACACTCCTTTCTCTTTCTCTTTTAAACACACACCCTGCTGCTTCTGTCTGAGGCAAAAAGGAGATCAGCATAACAAACATGACCATCCAAGCTGGATGTTAGCTATGTTGCTTTGTTAGACATTTCTTCACCATCGGGGGTGAGGCATTTACTCATTTAGTCGGGGCTTTTCTCATCGTAGTTCAGCTGCCTACGATGAAATACAAATTCGTACAAGTGGGTAACTTTTACCGGAATAGACCATGTTGAGTGCCTCGCTCAGGGGTAGTTCAGCAGGAGATGAGATTTGAAGTTCTGACCACTATGGTACCCAGCTGCCCTGATGTTTCTGACACCATCCTCATTAATTTGATCCCGACTTGTCCTTCAACCTCGAATCCCCTCCCGGCCCTGTGTTAAGGGACCTTCTGGTAAATGCGACCGCTGTACATTTTCACCTGTCCAGCGGCTTTAACGTGGCGCTCGGCTTCCCTTCGCACGACCTTGGGGAAGCCCATTTAGAGGTACAAGGCCTGGCAGATGCGTGGTTGTGGAAGGTGGCCACGTGGAAGACTGCAGTTGGAAATGCCGCAGAGCGCCACCCCCAGGTTGCCACTCCCGCAGACGCCTGAGCAGCTGGAGGCGGTCCAGTCCGAACCACCGTGTAGCACAGTTTACTTGTTTTTCACTTGTTTATGTACCTGTTAGTCCTCAGTAATTTTTTGCTGCTTCAGATTATTTTGAGAAGACCGTACCTTATGAAACCCTGGATTGCCAGATCCTGAATTGTTTGATGTACAGGATTTTGTCCCATTTAATCCCACTTTAATGTTACAGGAGGGAGGGACCAGAAAGGTGTCTAATACAAGTAGTTTTTTCGACTGATTGTTTTTTGGTATTATAGTAAAAGCTCTTGTCTGTAGAATTTGATTATATTGCAGAGCATTATGAGATAGTTGTGTGCTGGTATCAGCTTCTGCCATTTGCCATTCTGGCAAAATTCATCTTGCAGTTGATTTGTATTGAAACTAAACAGATAAAGATATTTATTATTTTTATCCCCTATTCATATTTGTAAAGTGAAACTATACTTTACCTCTTTTTATTCAAATATACATACATATAGTATTTATATTTATATATTGTTGCATAGAGAAGAAAACTATTATTTTGTGTATGTATGTGTCATCCTTTTTAATGCCACAACTGTACTTACTGGCCATGTACATTAATTACATGATTTTGAACAAGGATCTGTTTCCATAGCAACTAAAGCCTTACACCCTGAAAAATCAAATCTAATCTTTGAGTTTGGGTTCTGGTTTGTTCATAACTACTAACTTTCAAATTTTCAGCGATATTCATTTTACAAATACTTCATAAAAAGTCGCTTTAGGGTTAGGTCGTCCTTAGAGAGGTAACTCTCAGCTGTCTGTTGTGAGGTAATATAACTTTTTTGTAATGTGAGCGTTTGGATTTGTGCTTGTAGGCATTTTTGTGGTGCCTGCAGGGTGTTCCATGGTGTGGGCCTTAAACCCAGCATCTCCCCTGCTCCTTCCTTGCCATTGGTGGGGGTTGTGCTGCTCAAAACTTTTCTTTATCTCCACCAACTGTATATCTGTCAACACAATGGAGATGTATACAATTACATTGACTCTCTTAGATGACGGTACTGCATGTCGCTGGCGTGGTGCTGAGTGCTGCTGCCGAACACCGAGATTCAGCCTCCGTCCTGTATTGTTATTGCTCAGGGTGGTACCCTGAATTGATGCTGCAAAAGTTAGGCACCTGTGTAAATGGTTCAGTCATTGTAAGTAGCGCTGGAATAAAGCTACATAAATAAATGTGATTTCATTTCTTTATTAAGTGATGTCATAGGGCTGTAATATGAGTTTGGTTTTTTTTTTGGGCAGATAACTTTCCCTTGGCGTTGTCAGTTTGCCGCATCAACAGAAGAACTGCTGCTCCTGCACCTCAGGCGTCCTGTCAGCCAGCCCCACGCTGGGGTCCTTTTGGGCGGTTTCCATGGAAACGGTTGCTATTTTTTCCCCAAGGCAAACACAAGATGCACACAGGCAAACTTGACAATGTGCCAAATGGAGAGCAGGACAACGTTGTTGTGTGGTGGCGCCTGGACAGGCTGGCTGGCCAAAATGCCATCGGGTGCCCTCGGACGCTGGGTTTCAATCGTTTATTCTGTGCTTTGAATTTAGCACGTAATATGTTTTGGAGAGTGTGCTGAAATGGGCCACGTGCCTCTTTTTGTTTCTGACCCCGGGAGTCTGACAGTGGACTGTAACTGACAAACTGGCATCTGACAATGGAAAGTAATAGTGGTCACTGCGTTGGTGTGCAAGAGGCTCCCACTGCTCCCTGTTGCCTGCTGGTTATTTATTTATTTTTTATCATGTCTTGGGGGGACATGTTATGTTGGATGGTTTTGTCCTACATGGAGTCGCTGCCCTTTGCTGTCTGAACTCTCCCCAGTGGTCAGGCCATCTCTTATCTCTAGCAAGTTGCAATTCCAGTGGTTCTGTGCTTCACTCAGGGCTAACACATTGCTTGTGAAGAACAGGTCACATGACCCAGTGTCACCACACCTACAACCCCTGCTTCGGTTAGCAAGAATCAATGGCACAAGCAGGAAACCTGTCACTCCGGTGCAACCATGCCCTGAGGGGGGCACCGCCAGACATACCTTCCCTCCCTGCCTCGGTACCTCCCTTTGTGTCAGCACTGCTGCTTTTTATTTCTCTTTCTCCCCCTTTGCTCAGGGTTGTCCTCTGTTTCTTTCTCAGCACCGGTGTGTGTGTGTGTGTGTGTATGAGTCTCGTGCGTGGGGGGTGATTCCGCGGAGCGCTTTGGTGCAGCGAAGACTGGTGCTTGTACAGTCCACGCCGGCACTGGGAGGACCCCCTTAAAGGGGCAGTGGTTGTCGTGAGAACCGCAGTGCTTCGTTTCGTCTCCGTTCCCTGCTGACATAGCCCCCGTGCTGGGGAATCTGTGGCAGAGGAGCCGAAAGGCACCCTGCGCTGCTGACAGCTCCCTCCGCTGGGGAATATCGGCGACTGTCGAGGATGAACTGTTCGTTGTGTTTTTAATTTCATTTTCAACGTGCAAGAAGAGACACGCACAGCGTAAGTGGTCACTGCTCAGTGCCTGTGGAGGTACTTCTCTTTGTTTCTTTAACACGTTTCTCATTTTGTGTGTGTGTGTGCGCGTGTCATTCTCTCCAGGCTGGTCCAGGGTCTCTCAACATGGCTACTGCCATGCAGGACTTCCAGAGGTCCGAGGTGGACAGGCTGAATGAAGTGAAGGGCCACCTGGAGATCGCCTTGCTGGAGAAGCACTTCTTGCGTGAGTAGCACCCAATTTACTGCAGTACCACGGTACCACCTGATCCCCTGTCTGTCTGCCTGCCTGTCAGGGCCCTTGGTCTGTAGGTGCCAGTGCTGTGGCACATTTGCGTGACTCTTGCCTAGGGTGAGTCATGTTTGTGGTGAAACAGGTTTCCTGTGCAGATGTACACCTTTGTAGGTGCTACTGTGGTGCCGTTGGCATATCATTGTCTGGGTGCTGTAAAACCCTGTGTGTGAATCCAGCGTGTCGGAACATGTAGATGGCACTCCAAAAACTCTCCCACGGCTCAGCAGCTGGACTGTCACTTAATCACGCAGCTTTTTCTGTCCCAGATGTAACCTTCAGCAGTTGTGAGTGTTTGGGCTGCAGGGCTGTACATGGATCACCACTTAGTGTTTGTGTGGAGTTTGCTCCCACAGTCCACAGGCTTGTATTTCGGGTGGATTGGTCACTCTCTGTTGTCAGTATAGTGTGTGTGTGTGTGTGTGTGTGTGTGTGTGTGTGTGTGTTACATTGCTGTGTTGTACCCATGGGTAAATAGCTGCAGGGAGTTTAGTGTTTAGTGTAGTATATCTACTACTATGAGTGACCTTAAATAAAGCAATCCGCTAAATGCTGGGTAATTGTTGTGCGTCACATTGTGTAAAGGCCTCTGCTAAAGTCCAAGTATGAAAAACACACACACACACCTTTCTGTCATTTATGTCACTTTATCCCCTGTGCCCATCCCATCCCAGTTTTCCGCAACTTTACTGTGTGTGTGGTTGACTGTGTCAGCATTGTGGCCTGATGCTCTGATGCTGACTGCACACTGTGGCCTCTTCACCCTGTGGTGAAGAGTGAGGAACATCTCTGGAGTCTCTGCAGGGGAAGCTCCCTCACACTGAGCACATCTGGCCTTGGCCCATCTGACTCTTTGTGTCTGGTTGTCTCAGGGACAGCTGTACATTGCATTTTACCTGTCCCATCAATGTTTGCAGCACTCTAATTTTGGAACGTGTAGGAAAGACAAAAAAAAGTTAAGCCCTTGGTTTAAGTCATCCTTTAATGTACACTACCTGAAATGTTTATTTCTGACACATTATATGGCCAAAAGAATATGGACACTCCCCGTCCCCCATTGACTGAGCTGATCTGTTTTTCGGTGCAGCATGCAAATACATTCTAGACAACTGTGTGCTTCCAACATTATGGCCACAGTTTGGGGAAGAAGCTCCTTTCCTGCTCCGGCATGACTGTGACCCCCCGTGCACAAAGTGAGTTCCATAAACACATAGTTTGTTTGGTGTGAAAGAACTCGAGTGGCTGCACAGAGCTCTGACCTAAACCCCACCAAATGTCTTTGGGATGAATTGGGAAGCTGACCGTGAGCCAGGGCTTCTCGCCCAACGTTAGTGCTCAACCTCACTGATGTGCTTATGGCTGAATGGGCACAAATTCCCAAAATTTGGTGCGAAGCCTTCCCAGAAGAGTGAGAGCTGTTGTAGCAGCAAAGAGAGAACAACTCCATGTTTATGCCCATGGGTTTGGAAGTGGATGTTCAACAAGTGCATATGTGGGTGGTGTTCAGGAGTCCACATACTTTTGACCATATAGTGTAGGTTCATTAATTACATTTTCTGTGTGATATGATTTAATATCTGTACAAAAAAAAAAAAGCTAAATCATGTACACTTCTGCATATGCTTCATGCCAGGCCATTTTCACTGAGCTGGGAAACCTCTCTCTTCATGAAGATATAAATGTTCTTTAAAGGTTAAAGTATTTTACAACGATGATCGTGTAGCACACTTTAGTAGGGCCCAGAAGGGTGTCTGGACATTTGAGAATTGCTCTGAGTTGTCATGTGGGTAAGAAGTCTCTACCAGATGGAAGTTAAACCCTTATTTAGCCACTTATTTAGAGCGGGAACTTTAGGTGTCAACCCAACTTTTAAAATATTTCCTTTCTACGCACGTCAGCAGAAACAATCTGACATTTGATGATCATAAGATCATCAAAAAGAGAATTTGGTTGGTGGTTCAGTGGGTTGTTAGATGGGGACAAATCAAACTTTACTGGCAGAGGTCCCCCCCCCAGTGGTTAGTACAGCTGGTAATGTGATCACACTAAGGGGTTAAGCAGGGGCCAAGAGGTGGCAAATCGTGTTTAATAAAATGTGTTTCTGTATAATTTGGACACAATTCTATGTTTAGCGCAGGCTGTTGAAAATGTCTGCATTTTCAGTCAACAACGTGGTGCTGATGGGTGTTGAACTGGTTGGTCTCAATTGTCCTCCGGTTGTGGCTGAGAGATGTAGAGGCTGTTGTGTTTTGTTGAATTGATCAGAACATTTGGGAAGAGGACATAAACCTTCTTTTGAAATGTGGCCGCAAAGCCTTGAACACACACAGTTGTGCTGCCCTGCTCCGGTGCACAGTCTCAGCCCCCGTGTTTCTGTGTACCTCGAGTTTACAGCACAGTACACCCCCATCTGCAGGGCAGTGCTGCAGTGCCCGATGTCAGTAGTCTGATCTCAGACCTCCATTTTGAGAAGGACCTCCCTGGACCCCCCCCCCCCCCCATGTCAGCTGACATTCTGTCCTCAGTGTTTAAAGTTTAAATTGTTTCTTAAAGCACACTTAGGATCTTACCCCCGCTAGACCTGTCCCCCAGACAGGGTCCTTGGGGGGTCAGTGGTGTCTGCGGCAGAGTTAGTGCATTTTATTAAATTTGAACTAGATTTACTGTTTCATTCGAATGATTTAGTCTGAGTCATGACTGTACTTTGCTGATGTGCCCCAGTCAATTTTATTTAGGACTATTATTATATGGCATCCTTTTCTAGGATTCGCCTGAGCAATTGACCTGAAATGCAGGTTTTTGGGCTGTGGGAGGAAACCCACAGAGACAGTAAAAGAACCTGCAAGCTCCTCACAGACTGAGTCGTATTTGAACCAAAACAGTCCAGGTACTGTGAGGTGGCAGTGCTACCCACTGCACCACCAAGCCACCCGTTTTTATCCTCATGCTTTTCTTCCAGGAGCGTGCAGGCGTTCACAGAATATCAATGACTCTCTGGAAAGATCCACCTCAAAACAGTAATGAAATGCAAAAATAAAGTGTAGTTGCTAGATATGAGGCGATGAAAGAGCGGCTGGTTGTGCTTTTCGGCACTCGTGTTAATGTGACTCGCAGGGTTACGGCAAAAGTCAGAGAGGGAATTCCTATCAGGGTTGTGGGGAACTGCAGAGGGTAAAAATAGTCTGTTACATAATGCGTGCGAGCTCACCAGAGGGCCGAGTTTGGCGGGCAGCCGGATGTCGGCCCAGGGACCCTGCCTGTGATGGAAAGGCAGTGTCAGGGGAAGCTGCGAGCACCACACCCAGGGGGGTTTCTGTGCATGCGCAGTTCTCCAAGGGGGAACTGCGACAACTGCCAGTCCAGCTGCTTCCCCTCACCACACAGGCAGGGAGCTGCGCAGGTCCTTCTCGTTCAGGCTGCACCAGTTCTGTTCAGAATTCATAACGAAAGGCAAAAGGTACTGCTATGCCCCTCTGGACCATTTTTCTGGAACCATCTGCCCTTTCCTGCACACGCTTGCAGGTAACCTGGTGGCTGTAGTCAATGTCACAGCTGACGCTCACGTACAGTAGGTAGTGGTCAGGCAGCTCAGTTGGTTACAGCTTTATTTGGTAACAATCTCTTGCAGATGTTTTCAGCGGTTAATGGATTCACAGGCACGCAACCAGTTTGACTCAACCCTGCGATGTGCTGCCTTCCCTTGGGGCCGTGCCATCGCTGTCCTGTGCTCACGCTGCTCTCGAGGGGTGCGTGAAACATCTCGCTGTAGCCCCCGTGTCAGCCTCGTCCCCCCATCACCCCAGTGTCTTCCCCACGTGGGCTGAACACACACCTGTTGTGTTGGAGGAGTGCGTTGTGCAGTTCCTGGTGTTGCAGCGTGATAATTCAGGTTTATCTGTCCTTGCTGGCCTAGTCAGAGCTCAACATCAATGTTTTGTGTCCGGGTTGCACAGAGGACAGGTGGGTTTAATGTTTTGTGCATTTTCGTACCTGTTTTCAACCATTTTGAGAAAAACAAAAAGGGGTAAATGTCCAGGTTTAAAAAATACTTCACTGGGCAGGAACTCAACCCAATATATTTATTTTTCACAAGTTTCCCAATTATATTTTTGCTTCCAACACAGTTTAAATCCAGAAATAAAGTTAACTGACAGTACATTTAAATTACGTACATTTAAATTAAGCACTTGGACGAATTAAAAAGAAAAAAAAATTGGTGAGGGTGTCATATGAAAGGAAGTGTACTCACAAAAAGGCTTCGACAAGAACAAAATGCCCAAAATGGCAAGATACTGGGCCAATTTCACTTTGTTTTTGACAAATTTCCAAGACTGCAAATGGTGCCACAGGGTTTCTTTATGATGGAAGATGTTGTTTTGCGCTGAATTTTAAACACCTGCCCATCAAAGTATTTCACCGATTTTACCTGCCTGTGAAAATGTGAACAAAGCACCTCTCCCGGACAGGTGGGCAGCAGTTAATGTGGAGTCCCGCTGAGGTGCGTTGATGCTCTCTTAGTGGTAAAGCCCTTGTTTCTCCACAGTGGGTTTTCCTGTGCAATAATGCAAACCCAAACAGCATATCAATGCCAAAATGAGGCCAAGAGTGAAATGAGATGTGGGATTGACTGTTAAACATCCTCAGGGTTGAGTGCTGAGCTAAAAGCTTGGTTGTCCATGCTGCGTTGCCTCATATGCCACAGTGATGTCCATTATCTGTTGATGCACACAGCAAATCCCTGAGGAAGTTCCACAGCCCACCTCCTCTGTACACTGTGGAAGAGATCAGCTGCAAGGACTGCTGCCATTTTATTGGAAACCCTGAATGACTTCCTCATTTCGTCCTGATGTTAGTTTGAAACTTGGTCAATCTGCAGTCGACCAGGGCACTCGGAACGATGGTGTCCAGTGCCAAGCTGGGCTAGATGTCCTCCAGCAGTTTACCTGCTGCCCTAACTTGAACTGTGCTGGTGTTAATGCCTGGGATGCTGTCTAGGGAAACCTTTTTTCTTCCTTCTCATCGACGGTTTAACAGTCCCAGTTGTTGACAACTTTTATTGCTGTAAACGTGCATGCTCTTCTGCCCAAAATCTGCCTTTATAGACCTTCTTTCCTCAAGATGACACAGTTGTCAGTAGCTTCTTTACAGGTGTATGACCGCCACGGAAGAGCATGTTGTTAAGCCAGGGAACTATTCCGCACTTTTAATGACACACTTTTCACAAGTTGCTAGCAGTGATAGGGAGTGCAAATCGTGGAAGGAGATGGAAGATGAGGTGACGCAGGTCTGTGGATCTGTTAGAAGGTCAGGAGAGAACTGAAAGAGATTTCACACCCTTCCTGAATGTTGAGAGGGATTCAGCAGTTCTTGAATAATTGTTGCCTTGGCCTTTCTTGGTGTTTGCCACTCTTCTCTGTCGCCATTGCAAATATTGTAAGAATGTGGAATGTGGCCTTATGCTACTTTTTAATTTGGGATCTGCGTCTGCACAGCAGAGAGATGCAGAAGGAGCTCAACAGGAACCGATTCAAATGTTGTGAATAAAACACAGAACTAAGTAGCTTATGTGTGCCATGGTTATGTAAGTATTTCTGCTCAAGATACATAACACAGGATCCCACCACTGAAAGAAAATTAGTTATACTGGAAATGCTTCTGTTTTTCTGAGAAAGATGTATTAATGCAAAATAAATGCTATGGAAAGCCTTTCCATTACAATACTGGACTGAAACCCCATTGAAAAATTGCTGAGACCCCTTACATTCCTCTTTGATTTGTTAAAACAAACTGAACATTAAATCCTTTTGTAAGTGTACAAGACTTTAAAGTAGACTATGCGATAGGGTGCGGTTGGTCCACAGACTGTTTCAGAGGGAGACTGGAGCTTGGCGTCATTCACCACACGCTCAATGCTACAGGGTGAAAGCAAACAGAACAAAAGTGTTCTACATTTGGGAAGTGCTGCAGAGAGTTGGGAAGACATGGAACCTCACTTCTTCATCAAACTTGTTCATCTTATAGGAGAAGAATGCTAGTTTGCAGCAGCTGGACTTACGGTATGTATGGTTGGTCCCGTTTGTCCAGAGTATGTAGGGCTCTGTGGCTGTTTCTTTGGTTGAAAGCCTTTGAACCAGCTGCCAA
Source organism: Heterotis niloticus (assembly GCA_018136845.1). Classification (NCBI taxonomy): domain Eukaryota; kingdom Metazoa; phylum Chordata; class Actinopteri; order Osteoglossiformes; family Osteoglossidae; genus Heterotis; species Heterotis niloticus. The sequence continues at coordinate 18,878 of JADBHE010000218.1, forward strand.
ATACTGATCTGAGTCGCCCCCGCCCCCCGGGCCCTGGGTTTGGTCTCCTCATGGAGCGTAAGCTGAAGACAGCACTGGTTGGTCCGCTATGAACGACACCCCCTGTGTGGAGGCACAGGCAGCTCTGAAGACGGCTGTGGTCACTGTGGTGGTCGCCTTCTCTCCACCGCTTACTTGGAAATGGCAGGCTGTGCGTGTGTATTGCACAGTTGTGTTATTGCTCTTCAGTGACTTGCATGTAAATGTCATCCTTACATAATTATATAGGACAGCCTCCTCCTCCGTTACTGTGAAGAAATGTGGATTTAACCCGGTGGAGTAATATTTTATTTATTTATTTATTTATTTATTTATTTATTTTTTAAATTTAGGGCCTACGGAAATGGTAAATCACTCACTACTCAGTGTGTTAATGGTGGCATGCTGGTTCTGGCCCCATGCTGCTAGATCCTGAACCTTCATGAGAACGTAGGCTAGTGCCAAACAAGTGCTCAGACAGTTCTCTTGCTACCTGCATCATCTCCACTGGTGGGACTTCCTTTAGTAGCTTGAGGTTCCCTTTCTCATGCTTGGCACAAATCTCAGGCGCTTCAGTTTCTCATGTTTGGATTCTTTATTCCACTCAAGGGATTTGCATTAATTCTTGATGTCTTTGTGTATTTTAAATTTCCAAGTGCACTGGGCATCATTGTATTTTTATTATTTAAGCAAAAGATTAACCCAAACAACACTGAAGGTGTTTTTCTGCAGCAGTCACAGTTTTAAACCAAGACCCCTGGTTATGACATGTAAATGAGGACCACGTGCAGTCCTAAACTGGTTTCCACCTGGATCTTTGCAGCAGTCCTGGATATGACTAATGACAACATGTGAGTGACAGCGCATCTGCAGTACCTGCATGTCCAGTGGTCAGTGGTCAGTGGACTTTTCTGTGCATGTTTGTCCCAGGTGGCCATTTAGAAAATGTTAGATTTCATGAAGGGATTTTAAAGAATGATGAAGAATGTGCCCACAGCTAAGGAATGCTCTTCTCTTGGTGGCAGCACATTGTGTAGTTGTACAGAGCTCATAGGAGTATTAGATCCTGGTTCCTCTGGAGGTTTTGCACCTCTCGAGTTCATTAGGGCTGCTGAGAGTCACACTTTTATATGCCATCCAAAGTGGGGCACTCAGTGGAGCATAAAGGAGCCCTTTTGAATGAGGAGACCTTTTTATACATGAAATCAAAGCCGGGCAGGTGGCAAGAATTCATGTTTTGTTTGAATTGTGACACCCAGTGCCATTACCGGATGGTTTGATGACACAGTGGCTGGCACTGGTGCGTCATGGCTCTTGAGCTATGGATTTGGACCTGGATTCTTATCCCGGTCAGTCTGCTTGGGGTTTGCATGTTCTCCTCTTGTTTGCATGCATTACTTTGCACAGTCCAAATACATGTGTTCCAGCTGCCAGCTTTGTGTGTGTTTGGTGGGGGAGGATTAGTGTTGCATAGCTCTTCTGTATAAATGGGTCACTGTGTGGTACCAGCTTTTGGATGACTACATAAATCACAATACAGTTCAATTTCTTTTGACTCTTTTGGCAGAACAGAATATGTTGGGCACAGTTATTTGCGGTAAATGACATTTTGCATTACTTCATTAGTGCCAGACACTAGTAACCACAGAGGTTTTACTGTGTTAACTTGTCATGCAAAGCTTTTGCACTGTCACCCGTTGTCGAGCAGTTGGCTCTGAACCAGGAGCACCTCTGCTAATGGGCTGAAGTGCTGTTCCCTCCATGTGAGTAGGTTGTTGTATGAGAGAGAGTCCCGGTTCTGGAGTGGTGTCACCTGCTCATCGTGTCCAGCACCTCCAGTAGACTAGGGTGACAGACCAGCAGAGTGTCCCACACCACCTAGGCTATAATAGCACCATACAGTGGGTCTCCAACTTACAACTTAGGATTACATGTCTTCTTCCTTGGTGAACTTTAAAAGAATCGTTGAAAGGTTTATTTAGAATTATTTGGATTTTACCTGTCTAAATCATACATTAAAGCTTTACCACATCCACTGACATTATTACTGCCTTATGTTTTTCAACAATCTGCCCTGCCTTTGGTCAAGGCTCTTTATTGCGCTTTCTTATTTATAACATTTTATAAATACCAAGGTGTCCTGGAACACCAGCAGGAGAAGCTGTCTGTCCATCTTGTCTTTGTAAGCTGCTCTGTTCCCATCCAGAAAACCCCACTGTTGCCTGCTGTCCCATGGAACTCTCCAGGTTGCTAAAAATGCTTTATAGCTCAGCCGAGAGAAACTCAAAGTAGTCACTGTTTTGGCTGGTGCGGATTACATCTGTAAATGCACGTGCAGTTCATTTCAAGTCCCTGATCCACTCTGTTTGTCTGTTTGACTTAAGAATCTTCAGAGTTACAAACTCTCAGTTTAGTTTGTAAGGCAGTAACAAAGTATTGTGTCAATGATGGCCCCAGAGTACAACAGATACAACATGTCAGCTCTCTCCATTCTCCTACAAAGTAGATTAATATTTAACAGTAGGTGACAGGTGGAGTCTAAATGAGATTTTTTGTGTTCTGCTCACATGTGTGGTTTTGTACCTCTATTCCCACCTCCTGCAGTTCCCTGTCTCATTAGAGGATTGCTTGTAATGTGCAGCTCCTATGAATTATAAATGCCTCTGGCCACAGGGCACCGGTGTTCTTTAGAAAATATTTTTTCTTGTGAAGGCAGCAGGGGGTCTTTTGTGTTCTAGAAGCTTCTGGCACAATTGTATCACTGGGGTCTCTTTTAGTAGTTGCTGGTAGTTGAATGGTTGTTAGCTTCAAGTTATGTCTGTTGAATGAAATCCTTGCCACCTGTGTTGATGGGAAATTCACCCAAACAGGTCACTGTGTAAAGCCAGCAGATGAGGTGAATGGTATTTCCTGTACAAAAGCTGGCTTATGTTTACGTTTATCCATTTAGCAGACACTTTTCTACAAAATGCAATGTGCAATCCAACTGTCACCTTTATGCTTCCATGTAGTCATTTGAACATTCCCTTAAAAGTTAAAACATAAGGAAACATAAAGAACAGGTGGAAAATTGCTCCTTTTTTCAGTGGGTCCCATCTTTCTCCAGATGGATGTGGAGTAGCTTATTTTGGGATGCGATATCATGTTATAATTTTCATGCATTGCAATGATTTATTGTTTTAGATGCTTTCTTATGATCTCAGCTGTTGATGTGACACAGAGGAAATAAAGAGCTCAAACCCAAGCCTCGTCTGAACAGATCCCTCATCAGACTGACCCTCATAGGAACACAGGGCTGGGTTTGAGTTCATACCATACCGGGTACATGACAGATATCCAGTAATGTTTATACCTGCCACTGGGTTATTATTATTAAGCCAGTTTTCCATTAGAAATTTGTTGCAGTCCCTCACTAGATGAGGCTGGAGAGAAGGAGCTCCTTTGTATGGCATTGCTGGGATTTATTTCTCCTGCACGATCAATGTGCTGTTGCTAAAGTGCAAAAAATAGAATCAGTTCTGTCACTACTGTGTTCAGATTCTAGAAATAGTTGTGAAATCACTGCAGAGGAAAACATTCAGAGAGGTTGCTTTGAGCTGCCACATAAATTTTACTGCATTTTTCTCAACTGATGTGTTTTAAAGGGATGTCTCTCGTGTATTGTGCAGATGAATCTGCTTTTATAAGTGCGTTTTTAAATGTGCGTGTTCATAAATGCGAAGTTCTGTTTTCTTCTCTTTAGAGGAAGAGCTAAGAAAACTTCGGGAGGAAACGAACATTGAGAACTTAAAACAGGAGCTGGAAAAGGAACGACAAAGAAGGCTGGACCTCGAGCAGAAGCTGAACGAGGTGCTGAGAAGCAGGTGAGCGCTAGTTTTCTGCCACAAACACGGGGCTGAGCTCTCGACCCAGCGGCTGCCGTGTGACCTGCGTGGGCTGCGTTTCTCTGGGGCGACATGCTGTTGTTCACTGGGTCACCGTGGTGAAAAGAGACCACACTCGCTGGCGGCAACTGGAAGCTGTGAATGCCTTATGGGGCGGTGTGTGTTAGCTGGTGGCCAATGTCACGCCACGCCGTCATAGAGCACACGCAGTGACCCGTTGCTGCACAATTTCCATTGTGTCGCTGTGCTGTACCATAAAAATTGTTTCCTCAGCTACTGTTTCTCCATTACAATGGATTCAATAGTCTATTCTGGAATTCATTCTGAAATACCAGGGTATATGACTGGAAACCATGGTGGTCTTGGTGTGAGATTTCACAACGGCCTGCAAGCCCAGGTCGGTTTCATAATAAGATGTTTTGTGTGTGTGTGTGTGTGTGTGTGTGTGTGTGTGTGTGTGTGTGTGTGTATGATTTCTCCCTTGTAGACTGGAGGACTCCCCACCACAACCCCCTTCTAAGGCCCAGTCCCCAGCTGTCAGTGGGACAGGTGAGTATGTATGTACACGTATGTACACAGAAGAACCAGGCAGCTGCATTGTGGGTATCTGTTCTGCTCTGAGGGCAAAGATGTGCTCTGAGGGGTCTCACAGTGGGACTATAATAGTGGAGCAAAGGTGGAACAGTATGGGATAAATTGTGTCCTTTCTTTTCTGCTTAGCACCCCATACACACTCCCATGTACTCCCACACACACAGCACCTTCCTTGCCACCTCCCCCCACGCTTATGCAGTGGGTTGTAACAGTGTGACCTTCCAATGGCCACATTCTGTGACCAAAGGCCACATTTATTACGTGTTCAGCACTTGTAAATGAGCAGTTGAAATGGGAGATGGCGAGAGGTGAATTTGCTTGCCTCGGAGACGATCTGGCAGGAATGAAGCTGGGCCGTAGCCTGGTTATGACATGTTCGCCTTTTCTTGCTACTGTGAATAAAAGGATGCGGTTGTGTGTCATGTGGCACAATCCAGCCTCCCGAACACGTGCAGGTGCGTCGCATTGCGATTTTGCTCCAGGTGAACCGCTCCATCATTTTGGAAGTGGGTTCAACTTTGGGCTGCGTTCAAAGCATTACTGAATATAGAGCTACGACAAAGTGTATTTTTTCAGCAGATGGGAAGCGAGGGAGAACCTGCCGCAAGGTAAATTGTGTCTATGGGTTGCAGAGGGTGGCTGACGTGCTTCATCACCACCTCTCTTTTCTCCCAGCAGATAAGCAAAAGGAGACCCTGTCCTCACGTCTACAGAAGTGGCTGTATGACCGGTTTGGCGTCTACATCGAGGACTTCCGCTTCCAGCCAGAGGAGAACACGGTGGAAGCCGAAGAGCCACTAAGCGCTAAAAGGTGAGCGCCTCGCTGTATCTTCTGCATGAATGGCCCCACCTAGTGGTCATTTTTTATTCTTGGCTCTGAATGTGTGTGTTTGGTGCGAGGGTTGAGGAGCACAGGGCACAGAAAGGAAAATTCAGAACATCTCCCCTTAGCATTTTATCTTCATTCCCACCTCGCCCTGTACAAGCTGCGGGGCTGCTGAGTTATACAGCTGTGGGGGTGGTGTGGATGTGCGCAGGATGCATCCGGAGGCCAAATTTCATCACATCGCACTGGCAGCTCCACCCACTGAGCCGTCATGCCGCAGCCAATTTCCTGTGGACACCATAAATTCTCTGTAATCCTGTCGGAGAAAAAGCACCTGAGCCGCTATTTAGCAAATGTGGGTCTCGACCCAGTTTTGTGCACGTGCCTCGATCTTCTGATAACTTCTCACCTTTTAGGTACATCTGACCTGCTTGCTGAAATTGTGTTGTCTCTGACACTGATTTTGGTTAATGTGAGGAGCCGATTATGGTGGCCACATAGGGCAGTTGTCACCCTCGGCTCAGCGAGATCCTACCTTGCAGCCACCGCTGCTCACTTTACCGTGGCTGTTCGTGGGCCGCTTCTCCACCGGATGTCCCCAGTGCCCTCTCTCAGGTTTCAGTCCATGCTGTGGCTCCAGGGCACAACCCCCACCCCCCTGTGGTCCGTTGGACCACGCCGCAGCTTCGGATATGAGATTTCCGAGTTGCTATGAGGCTCTAGTTTGAGGTGGCTGGGAGCTCCAGACTCACTTCATCATTCAGGCGTCGCATAGAGGAGGGAACGCCAAACACTGACCTTGGTCCTGAAACACAAACGCACAGAGAGTGGTGGACTCGATTTGTTCATTTGTGTCACGCTGCCATGTTCCCAATTTCCTCTGCTGTGGCTCACTGATTTATTCTCTTCGTTGTCCTTCCATCTTCTTCAGGTTAACAGAAAACATGAGACGGCTTAGTAAGTACCGCCAAATTTAACTGAATATTTCATGAAATACAGTTCAGTCTGAGGTGAATTATATTTGTTCTGCTGTGCATTGGTATATTTACTTGTTCTAACTGGACAAATCATTGATTTGTCACCTGTTTTATTTGGTGTGTTTCTTTGCGGGATTTACCATCCAGCAAATTTCAAGGCCAGAAAAATTTCTCTTCTTGTTGTCAGAACGAGGGGCCAGACCTGTCACGAACTTCCTGAGAAACCTGTCTGCCTTATCCAACTGGCACTCCGCGTACACGTCGGCCATTGCCTTCATTGTGAGTGGCAGCAGGGGGCGTGCTAGTTAGAGAAATGCACTTTTTACAGGGGAACTACAGGGTGACATCTTTGAGAAATTGTTTATCCTCCCAGCCATGCATTTGTGTCCAATCCAGAGGACAGTGGTGCAAGTTTACAAGCTACACACGCCACAGTGCTGTGTTATATACCTTTTAGAAAACAATGCCTGCTTTTAAATGGAAACATGTCTGTGGCCTTTTAGTAATTCTAGAAATTGATGTATAGAGGATGTATAATGTGTGCTGTATAACTAGCCTTTAACATTGTTATATGTTAGATGAAAGGGAGCTATGAGGACAATAAAGGCCGAGTGGAGGTCTTACCTGTCTTCCTTTTGCAGATCTACATGAATGCGGCGTGGTACGGCTGGGCCATTCCCATGTTCCTCTTCTTAGCCCTCCTGAGGTTGTCCTTGAATTACCTCATCGCCAGGTAGGCTGAGGAGCTCACACAAGACACCCCCGCAGCTCACACAAGACACCCCCTGCGGGGCAATAGCGTACTGGCTGAGAGGTAGCCTTTGTGTCCACCATTGAGGAAAGGAAGGCATGTGGAGTAGCGGTCTTTTGACTGAGTCCATGACCTAGGCTGCTGGGGTAAAGGGAGGATTCAGCTGATCAGGGGGAGCTATTGATCCCCACTAAATTGCCACAAGGGAAATAGGAGATTCTGAGCTCCGGGAAGCTGTCCCTCCTGCCCACCCTATTAAAGGCACCAACAAAAACCCAAACCCCTTAGTGCTTTTTGTTAAAATAACCTTTTTTCCATGCTGCGATGTCACCCAGCCACCCTGAAGGCAGAGCAGGGATCATTCTTTCTTGTGGCATCTGAGTTGTTTAAAGTAATGATATTTTGCTCCCGAGTGCTCGGCCTTATTTTTCAGCACTGTACGGAAAATATAACAGTCATTATTCTATTCTAGTTCTGCTTTTCATGCCACAAAAGAGCACAAATTTAGCACCAAATAAGTATTTTATTTATTTGTGCTGTTTGTGGGGACGGGAGGGGGGCTGACATGCTGGCACTGTTTATTTCAGCTGTATCTAACAATAAGAAAGACAAACTCCATTCTAACCTCATTTAATGGACTATTACTTAGCAGTGTGCTTGTTTCAGGGGCTGGAGAATACAGTGGAGCATCGTGCCCGAGGTGTCGGAACCTGTGGTAAGAACCGTGCTGTGCTGTCACTCTCTGTACATAAATGTGAAGCTGCCGCACCCCTGCATGCACGTGAGTGTGTGCGTGTGCGTGTGTGTGCGCGTGCGCACGTGTGTGGGGGTTCTACCTCTGTTTTTCACTGTGCATCTCTACTTTGTAGGAGCCTCCAAAGGAGGACCTGACCGTCTCAGAGAAATTCCAGTTGGTCCTTGATGTTGCACAGAAAGCACAGGTAAGCAACCTTCCGGTGCCCATGGTGTCATCACACACTGTCACCTGGGGTATTTACAGTCGTCTAGAAGTGTTGTCTGGTTGAAAGCCTTTTTCTTTTTAACAGAACCTTTTTGGTAAGATGGCAGATGTCTTGGAAAAAATAAAGAAGTAAGTGGACTGTTTTAATCCCAGTACATTCACCTCTGTGTGCATGCGTGCGTGCAAGTGATGGCATTGCTAACAACGCTGTGGGCTTTTCAGCCTCTTCATGTGGGTGCAGCCAGCGATCACCCAGAAGCTCTACATTGCCCTGTGGGTGGCCTTCATCTCCTCTTGCGTTCTGCCCTACAAGCTTATGGGCTTCATCATTGGTGAGCACTCAGTCCCTGCTCAGGTGTGGTGCACCTGTGTCCTAACACTTTCCTGCAGACTTGGATGTCAGATTACTGATGCCCTCATGTCTTGAGTCCTGCCCCAGCATTTGGTTAAGGATTTGAGTGCCAAACCAGGGGCAGCAGGTTGTGTTTAGGTTAGAGGTGCTGTCTTTGGACCAAAAGGACCCCAGTTGCACAGCAAGGACTGGAGGCAGTACCTGTGAGCATGGTACTTAGCCCAAATTGCTCCAGTAAAAATGATCTAGGTATTAAAATGGGTCCATGACTGTAAGTGACTTAACGCTGCGGCTCGCTTCTCACAAAAGTGTCAGTAAATGTAAACTGCGGTCAGCCATAAAGCTGCACCCTGGTCTCCCTCCTACCAGGGGTTTATGCTGGCATCAAGTTCTTCATTATCGACTTCCTGTTCAAGAGCTGCCCCAAACTGCGCGAGAAGTACGACACTCCGTACATCGTGTGGACCAGCCTGCTCACGGACCCACAGCTGAAGGAGAGGACCAACACCAGCACGTCCCGTCGTGTGAGCCTCAACCCCCCCACCACCACACACAAAATAATGTTCATATAGCAGCATTAACTGACTCTGCGCTGCTCCCACTGTATGGCAATGGTGCAGCATATAGACATTTGTCTCATTGTTATATCTTTAGTTGACCTCGGGCCTGTGTGTGTGTGTGTGTGTGTGTGTGTGTGTGTGTGTGTGTGTGTGT